>KE505409.1:308072-335641 GCA_000441515.1 Elaeis oleifera
TATATATATATATATATATATATATATATATAGTTAGAAACTATAATCGCCAAATGGCTATCGAATGTTTTTCCTGTTAACTGTAAGATTTCTAAGAATCCAACATTTTCACGAACGTCTATGAGGGTCCCCCAGAAGAGCTAATTCCTTTTATAGCCCAAATTGTGTACCAACCTAATCTATCAAAAATATAAAAAATACAATAATTTGTTATTATGAGCTGCTGGTTGTTACTACTATATGACAAGAAATAGCTATAATTGCTTATGAGAAATATTAGCATGGACCAACCACATCTTGAGTCAAGGCATATTTATATTCTATTTATTTCAATACAGTTTGAGAAAATTTTCACAAATCTATGCTACACGATATACAGTAATTGAGGGTCTATTCTCAAGTCAAGTAAATAAGTGTCCGTTCTCTTAGTCAAATAAACTGTGCATGGACTTGC
The DNA here is from genome assembly GCA_000441515.1 of Elaeis oleifera. Lineage (NCBI taxonomy): Eukaryota > Viridiplantae > Streptophyta > Magnoliopsida > Arecales > Arecaceae > Elaeis > Elaeis oleifera. Next base: position 308,527 of record KE505409.1, read on the forward strand.
ATGGTGTGACCAGTCCTGATCTTTATGTCAATGTAACTAGCAACGTCCTCCACGCCAGGCTGTTAGATGGCTACTTCCCTTCTTTAGCATACGGCGAGACTTTAGACTCATCAAAGCAATGACGTAGGACGTGATCTGGTTGCAAGTAGCTTGCAAAGAATCATGTCTATAATCAGCCGTATCTACCTTCATCACTTTCTAATTCCTAATTTAGTGTTTCTAGTCTAGTTTAACGTACCATTTGCAAGCAAAATAGATTTTGAGAAAGATTGACAGATCATTTATGCTATAAGATCACTCCACTCAAACACTAAACACTTATCCCTAAGGACACCTAGCATCACTGTTAGCCATTTCCTTTCTCTTGATGGAACACAATTAGTTAGCTCATTCCTTAAGATTTTTGTCATGCACTAACTTTATAAGACTTGCAGTTTTGGATAATTCTTATGTATAGACCAGATTACTGCCTACATTTTACCATGATTTTATCTCATCATCTATGGCAGTACGTACTGAGGAAGTCACTTGAGATCTTAATTGTAGGCTCATCTTAAGCACCTGAATAGAAGACTGATTGGATGGTTCTAATCACTAAAATTTGTAATGGACTTTCGCTGCACAACAGATCTAAACTGTGCAAATTTTATGCAATGTAAATGGTCCATTCTCGAGTCAAAGTAAATGATAGTCCATTCTCGAGTCAAAGTAATGATAGTCTATTCTCAAGTCAAGTAAATTTTAATCCATTTATCAAATCAAGTAAACGGTAATCCATTCTCAAGTAAATGGTAGTCCATTCTCAGATCAAGTAGATGATAATTCATTCTCAAGTCAAAGCAAACGGTGATCCATTCTCATGTCAAGCAATCATCCATTAGCTTTCTCTTGTAGTAGTCATATCAGCTACTAATTTTACAAGTCAAGTAACCATGCATGGAAATATCTCATATGAGTAGTCATATGAAAATCCATGCCATATAACAGAATGCAATTTGAAATGGAATTTCATTTATATTCTATTAATTAAATTTTCTCAAGTAACGATGGGACATGAACTTTGTCCTGAGATACACGACAAGAAGTATTTGCGCATATGTTGGGCTGAGGGATCAAGATATAGGTGTGTAAGATTTTCATGTGAAATGAAGCTTGCAAGGGAGATCTCTCTCTATATATGCTAGTTTATGTTTATGATTCCATATTACCACTTAAATGCCAGCATAAATTTTTAAAAGGAGTGTTTGGTACTTCAGTTTATTCAACTTTAAACAATATGAAGGTGTCATGTTGCTTACCAGTAAAATATCTTGGTTATTCCTACGGGAGAGTCGAGAGATACAATAAAATGTAACTTTGTCAAACGTTTGAAAGATCAATTTGGTCCTGTGACTGCGGAGGACCTACTTGGTTGCGTATTCTAGAGCTGTCCAAAGATGCAACAGTGGGGGAAGATAATGGACGCGTGTTGGGCTTTGGGCCTGGCCTAAAGGGCTTTGTGTCAGAATTGGGTCGAGCCCAAGCAATCCATAGCCGAGTGAACTTTTTTCAGGAATTAAGGATTAAGGAATGCCGTTCAAGGCAGATGGATACTGGTCTCCCTTCTCTAGAGTTGCTGATATGTTTGTTTTTTCCATACATGTGTGGGTCTTGTTTGTAACCATTATAGTAACCTTTTACCATTCAGAAACTCTTGCAGGAGGAGATATAATTGCCAAGGTCAGCATTAATATGCGTTTACAGATCCAAGGCTAATTTCGCTGGAGATCAAAATTTTTATGGTATGACGATTTTCCTGACAGACTTATAGCATTGTTTACAATGTTCCAACAATAGTTGGATGCCTAACATCTCTAGTAAGTTTATACTTGCTTAAATGATTTAGATGTTGCGCAACTATTCAGTTCTGTTGTCAAGCTAATCAAATATTGATGAACCAGTTGAAGGATAAGGCGATACCTTTATTTTTCGGTAGAATAGGATAAGGAGGTGCTTGCACATTTTTAGCAAACTATGGATTGTTCATTTTAACAAATTGAGACATGAGTTTGGTTTACAATGTTTTCATTCAAAAAAAAAAAGAAAAGAAAAGAAAATTTGAGTTTGGTTTACAATGTAATGGCTGATTACTCTCAGCAAGAATGCATAATATATTAACAACTGCAGACAGTACAATTTATTTTATATAAATTTTAGAATTATAATTTTATTAAAAATTAGTATTTTTATGCTTATGTTATAATTATATTATCTCAAATAGTGGTTGCAACAAAACACTTTCAACATAGGGGCCCACTTACTATTGCACATAAATGTTCCGATGAGAGATGATTGATATCGGCATATCTATTTAATCAATGAATTTTACTTTTAGCTATTATTTTTCTCAAGGGCTATGTCCTAATAATCCAGTGATAGCAATCAAGAATGACTAGGATTTTGTTATACCTCATCTCGACAATCCAACTGATGGTCGAAGCAAGTGCCAAATGGAACAGACTTTCATGGAAACATAACAGATAAGTATCACATGACCTTTGTTGGATAGGGCAAATTTCGGCTGTAATGAATCAATACTAAGTGAGAAGTTGGAGACTGAAAAGGCAAGATACAATAATGACATAGATAAATCAAAGAATTAAAACCTGATTGTGATTAATTATTGTGCAATAGTACAAACCACAAGCCGAAGAACATCATAATTTTGGTTTGTAGTTATAATGCACAAAAGCGAACTGTCAAAACCACTGAAGATGGACAATATAGATAGTTACAAGAATCAATAGTTGTGTTACAATTATTTTATTATCAGTATAAAAAATAAATTTGTAGTTTGCATAAGAGACTATTTTAACAATCTAAATAAATATATTTATTTATTTTATCTTAGTTCTTAATCTATCTGTAGTTTCTACCTTAGGAGTCATGATAATTTCGAATCATTACTATCGTAGTCAGTTCTACACCTCTACCCCTACCCAGATTTATCTCCTTCAAACTCTAATATGATGGTGGTTAAATTTCTTGAAGGTCAAGATATCTGGATCCATGCTATTCTCTATTCTCCTTTAATCACCATCTTTCAGTTGATTCAATGTTATTGGCATGCTTGCACATATATCTATCATTGCCCGCCATTAGACTTATGCCAATAAAGTGGTGAGAGAGCAACTTTGTGGTAGACAGATCTTAATTTATTGGAACAGAAATAGGGTCGCTTACTTTAAGCAATCATCTCTCTCTAGTTTTTTTTAAATCAACAGGCTATAGTGATCATTTCTGGCATTAAGTTTATGCTATAGTGATCATTAAATGGGCCACGAAAGAATGCTCAAGCTGCTCAAAGGAGTTTATGCTTCCCGACTGAAACTCAAAATACCAGGCTCGAGCAACTTTTCGAATAGTTATTGAGAAGCCGATGCATAAGAGGGCATCGGATGCCCCCTGGATCATCATGAGAGCCTTATAGCTCTCCAGATGATCAATTGGATCAGTGGAGCCGTCGTATGGCTCTATCTACAGTAGCTTAAATTGAGATGGAATCGACTCGTTCAGGATGCACTGGGAGAGAGGTTGGACAGTGTGGAAGTCGTAGTCATTAGATGACTTCCGACCTTCCATCTGAAGTCGGACAAATTAGCGGTCGATCTCTGTGAACCTTCGCTTGTAGTCATCGAGCTACCATTGCTGGAAAAATCTAGGGGTAGCATCCTCTGAAGAGCTTGAAGATGGAGAAGCAGAAGGTGTATGCAGCCTTTTCCTTCCTGATACTATGTACATGGAAAGGAGAAGGAGAATGCCGCAAGTGATGAGCGGCATAATTTGAGTGCCAAGAATGCAGTTGCTCATCTCTGTGAGAGTGTCGAGATGGTCGGTGCTCTGGAGATGAGGAAGGTGAGCGTCGTGGAGAACGACGGCTATGCCTAGACGGCACTGAATGAGCCACCGGCTCATCCATCGATGGTTGCTACTGCTGTTGTGTTTGTTACTACTGGAGGCTATGAACCACCTTCGTTAATACCTTCATCTGCTGCATAAGTACAGCAATTTGTACGTCCGTAGTGACTACCGGATGCGGAGAGCTGGGCTCTACCACTAAAGGTGGGGGAGGAACATCTTCCGTCGGAAAGACCATCTCATAGATCCTGTTGATTGTTGAGCTCTGATTTTAGCTATGGTTGCTCGTGTCCTTTTCCCCTACCTGATGTGCCAATCTGTTGCGGCCAATTTTAGTTATGCTTGTCGCCGGTGAAGAGCACCTGTAAAATGAAATCTACACTGATCAGAATTGTATCCGACAGGGATCCTCCGACGCTTAAATCAGTAGGGAGTGGTGAACAGCAAATAAAGAATTCAAAATGACAGAGTTTTAGCTCAGTATTGTCTTACCAGATGCCGTTCATTTACTTCCTTTTATAGATGAGTAATTGATAATCGCTTGTAATGGTTAGACACATGGGTCCCGCATGTTTCGACATTATGTGATCGTGGGATGGACGGTTATATCCATCATTGATCATGTTCTGGCCATTATGCGCTTTCTGCACTGGCAGTTTCAGGTAAGCCGACCATATGTCAGTCATAGTAGTCGGTCGATCATATGTCGGTAGACCATATGTCGGTAGTCGTAGAGATCCGAATGATCTAACTCTATTATACCGATGATCTTCAGTCGGAGATTGACTGAGTTGTCGTAGTTGTCTGTTGATGGCTGAGGATAGCCGACTGTCAGTCGGTTAATTGACTGTTAGTCGGCGCTTTATGCTTATGAGACCGATTTAGAGTCGGAATTGGGGTCGGTTAAATTGTCCCAACAGGCTCGTTCCTTAAGATTTTGTTTTACACTAACTTTATAAGACTTGCAGTTTTGGATAATTCTTATGTATAGGCCAGATTACTGCCTACATATTACCATGATTTTATCCCATCATCCATGGCAGTACAGAGGAAGTCACTTGAGATCTTAATTGTAGCCTCATCTTAAGCACCAGAATAGAAGATTGATTGGATGGTTCTAATCACTGGAATTTGTAATGGACTTTCACTGCAGAATAGATCTAAACTGTGCAAATTTTATGCAGTGTAAATGGTCCATTCTCGAGTCAAAGTAATGATAGTCCATTCTCAAGTCAAGTAAACGATAGTCTATTCTCAAGTCAGGTAAATTTATAATCCATTTATCAAATCAAGTAAATGGTAATCCATTCTCAAGTAAATGGTAGTCCATTCTCAAGTCAAGTAGACGATAATCCATTCTCAAGCCAAAGAAAATGGTGATTCATTCTCAAGTCAAGCCACCAGCCATTAGCTGTTTCTTGTGGTAGTCATTCGGCTACTAATTTCACAAGTCAAGTAACCACGCATGGAAATATCTCATATGAGTAGTCATATGAAAATCCATGCGATATAGCAGAATGCAATTTGAAATGGAATTTCATTTATATTCTATTAATTAAATTTTCTCAAGTAAACAATGGGACATTAACTTTGTCCTGAGATACACGACAAGAAGTATTTGCGCATATATTGGGGTGAGGGATCAAGGTATGGGTGCGCAAGATTTTCAGGTGAAATGAAGCTTGCAAGGGAAATCTCTCTCTGTATATGCTAGTTTATATTTATGATTCCATATTACCACTTAAATGCCAGCATAAATTTTTAAAAAGGAGTGTTTGGTACTTCAGTTTATTCAACTTTAAACAATATGAAGGTGTCATGTTGCTTACCAGTAAAATATCTTGGTTATTCCTACGGGAGAGTTGAGAGATACAATAAAATGTAACTTTGTCAAACGTTTGAAAGATCAATTTGGTCCTGTGACTGCGGAGGACCTACTTGGTTGCGTATTCTAGAGTTGTCCAAAGACGTAATAGTGGGGAAGATAAAGGACCCATCTTGGGCTTTGGGCCTGGCCTGAAGGGCTTTGTGTCAGAATTGGGTCGAGCCCAAGCAATCCACAGCCGAGTGAACTTTTTTAAGGAATTAAGGATTGAGGAATACCGTTCAAGGCAGATGGATACTGGTCTCCCTTCTCTAGAGTTGCTGATATGTTTGTTTTTTTTCCATACATGTGTGGGTCTTGTTTGTAACCATTGGAGTAACCTTTTACCATTCAGAAACTCTTGCAGGAGGAGATGTAATTGTCAAGGTCAGCATTAATATGCGTTTCCAGATCCAAGGCTAATTTTGCTGGAGATCAAAATTTTTATGGTATGACGATTTTCCTGACCGACTTATAGCATTGTTTACAATGTTCCAACAATAATTGGATGCCTAACATCTCTAGTAAGTTTATACTTGCTTAAATGATCTAGATGTTGGGCAACTAATCAGTTCTGTTGTCAAATTAATCAAAATACTGATGAACCAGCTGAAGGATAAGGCGGTACCTTTTTTTTTTGGTAGAATAGGATAAGGAGGTGCTTGCACGTTTTTAGCAAACTATGGATTGTTCATTTTAACAAATTGAGACATGAGTTTGGTTTACAATTTTTTCATTACAAAAAAAAAAAAAAGAAGAAAATTTGAGTTTGGTTTACAATGTAATGGCTGATTACTTTCAGCAAGAATACATAATATATTAACAATTGCAGACTGTACAACTTATTTATATAAATTTCAGAATTATAATTTATTAAAATTAGTATTTTATGCTTATGTTATAATTATATTATCTCAAATAGTGGTTGCAATAAAACACGTGCAACATAGGTGCCTACCTACTATTGCACATAAATGTTTCATTGAGAGATGATTGACATCAGCATATCTATTTAATCAAAGTATTTACCTTTAGCTATTATTTTCTCAAGGGTTTTGCTCACATAAATCCTAAGATATCAATTGTCCTAATAATCAAGTGATAGCAACCAAGAATGACTAAGATTTTATTTATACCTCATCTCGACAATCCAACTGATGGTCAAAGCAAGTACCAAATGGATCAGACTTTCATGGGAACAAATAGATAAGTATCACATGATCTTTGTTGGATAGGGCAAATTTCAGCTGTAATGAATCAATGCTAAGTGAGAAGTTGGAGACGGAAAAGGCAAGATACAATAATGACATAGATAGATCAAAGAATTAAAACCTGATTGTGATTAATTGTTATGCAATAGTACAAACCAAGAACATAGCTGATCTTGACATCTTACAAATAGCCGTAATCTGAAATTTAGTATATAATTCTTAAATTTTAAGCTAATGCAGTACCAATAAAATTCAAGTCCCTCGTACAAATGCACATTTGCAGGGCTCCTGGTCAATTTGCATTGGTGTTTTCTTTCGCAAATGTGCTATATCTGGTTGCTGATATTTGGAAAATTTTATTCTTCTCCTCGGATGGTCTCTAGTGTCAATCTGAACTCGCATGAACCTCCACAAACGGTCTAGTAATTTAGACATATTTAGAATGGGCTATGGGACATCAGAATAATAAAATTTATCCTTGTTCTTCCTAACTTCAGAGAGTCATATTTACCGGCCCTCTGTTGCTACACTTGCAGCTGCTCTTGAGATGAGTCAATCAAATTCCTTGGAACACCAAACCGAGAATTCTGAGATTCCTGAGAGCTTCTGTTTTGTTTCTTCCTCGTTTCTGAGAATGGAATCCTTTGATATCACCAATGACAAGTACATATAGGCAGCATAAATTGTTGATAGTCCATAATCTAACGCTTGCACTCATGCTGGGCTTTGATGCCTCACGAGCAGCCTAGAAGAAGGCTGTAAGTTCTCTATACGATCATTCAATTATACATGGTGTCAAATATTCTAGCTCGGTAGTCCATGGTCTATTGGCACGCAACCCTAGGTTCGGGCTTGCCATGGCATCTGGGAAATCTTACTTGTAATTTCTTTTGGACGTTGTGAATGTCTAACCACACCACATTTCTGGAATTAGGCCTCGTGAGTTTGTTGCTGGGATACTAATTTTCTGAAGTTCTCAAAGATGATGACACAGTAATGTCTCTTTAGCTATTAATTAATACGGTTTATGGCAACTTGACAGCAACCAAAATGACTTTTAATGGAGGAAGAATAACTAAAAGTAAAGAACAAAAATTACACTTTGAAGTGAGAGTTGATGGAATGGACTTCATATCATTGGCATCAAGGACTGGGCTTCTCTTGTGGGCACTCTTCTGGTTCTAGTTTTGCTGATACATCTTTTGGGTCGAGTTCATAATTGCTACAGTGCCACTGCTCTTTAAGAATTCATGCTCGAGCATGTCTTATCAAGTTCATAGTGAGGTGAGGAGCTCATTACATTGGAGGTGGCCAAGACATCAATGCTAGCTAAATGATCACTGCTTTAGAAGTATTTTAGTATGTTTGTCTTTATGTACAATTAAAATATTTGACCCTCCAATGCAATGTAGTGGTCGAACAATTGGAGCAGTAGGGCGTACAAGTGGCATGGCGGTCAAAGTTTTAAGGCAGTTGCTTTGTTGAGATCTCCATCTTTGATAAAAAATTGTGGATAATGAAAAATAAAATGTTGTTACTAAAAGCTCCGAAGCTTTCATAGAAAAGCCAAACAAGTTAATCAGTTCACTCTCCATCAATGGAAAGGGCCATGTTAACTTGACAAGTAGATTCTAAACAGGATGTATCTCTAGAGCTTGGTATTTTATTCATAAATGTTAATCTACGTGCTTTTACGTGGCAACCATGGTTTGTTATTTTCCTTGTATATGATTGTAAACATATGCAGACACAACACCAGCAAATTAAAAAAGAAAAAGGGCAGAGCTGGAGATATGTCTTGGTATTTGGTGGGCTTTATGCCGGCAAATCTGTGATTTTGTTTCTCGGGAAAATCCATCCATATTAGAATAGGAGCTCCAGAGGAACAGTATCAATGCATTGGTACAAATCTAAATGCAAGGAATATCTAAACAAATCAAGAGAGAGAAGAGAAAACCTTAGGAATGGCCCATGGGCATGAGAAGATATTCACTGCAATGGTGATACCACGTCAAAGTTGTCACAACCCAATCAAAAGCCAGGAATCCGTGACTAAGGTGAGGCATCATTTACAGAAATTGATGAAATACATGGCACTCGATGAAATGCAAGTGCTCTTATTTGGTTGTGACAAGTTTAACATGATATCACCATTGCAACGGATATTTTCTCCATGGGCATCAAGAATAAAATGTCAAAACAACCCAAATGGCAAAGCAAGTTTCTAATTATTGTAATGCTCGAGTACCTGATGGTGTGCATACACGGGTAATCCTTTGGAAAGTAGCTGCAATGACATCCCTCTATTCAAAAATGGATAGCAACCAATTTAAACTAAAAAATGGTGTATGAATATCGATTGCAATATGATCTCCATGGATGCTTTTTTTCCCCAAAAACATTAATTCTTGGCCAAATCCTTATATATAAATCAGATGTTTTGTCAATCAAGTAGAACGAATCAATCCTTATATATTTCTTCATGAGGGCACAGATAAACCTCTGGAGCCCAAAACAGAACCTGGTACAGAGCTAGCATCTATTGTTGCAGACTCATCAGTTTCTCTTCTTCAGCACTTGTTTGAAATGGACTTTTAGAAGGGCTATCACTAAAGCACAATGGCAATGGCCATCCATGAAGATCATGATTGTGACTCTGGAGGGAGGGATCACAGAATTTTTGCAATTGTTTCCCTAACAAATATGTATGAACATGATGCTTGTCAACTATGGTAATAGATCATGCAAAAGGGCAACCATTTATATTCTTTAAGTTGCATCTCTTGAATCATGACAAAGTATTTCACATGATTGAACATCTTCACATCTATAGATCAAGAGTAGTGATAAAATACATTAAAATATTGGTTCTCTTAAAACACATGCTGCTATTTCAAGGGTCTAAACTCTTAACCTTAAGTGCATTACGGGTCTCAAAAATTTTTGTCTTCATCATCAATTGCAGCTATGCCTAAGGCATGTAGAAATAATATCAATGAAAACTCTTGTATTTAAATAAAAACAAATTTGCAAGTAACTTACTCTCTACATTTGAGAAGGGATTTTCTTCCATTGATAAAGAGTCCAAATGGAATGTATCTTTCGAATTTCAGCAATGTAGGTAGTTTTCCAGAGAGCCTGTTATTTCTCAGATGCAATGATTGGAGGTTAGTGGGGCATGCAATTGAGCTGGAAGAATGCTCTAACTTGCTGTCCTCTTGGGAATCACTCGTTCCTTCATGTAGTTTGTACCGACCATGATGAAGTTTTCCAAACAGCTCATTATTAGAAAGATCGAGAACTTTCAATGAAACCAGATTGCTAAAGAACAACTGGATGCCAACTTCTCATGAAGATATATTGCAAAGGAATCGAGGAATGCTACCATTGATGTGGTTATGGGACAAAATAAAGAATTTAAGATATTTAGCTTCGGCAAAGCTCAATGGAATAGGTCCAGAAAATGCGTTGTTGGATAGTATCATGGTGTATGGGTAAGAAGTATTTAATTCAGGAATTGGACCATGAATGTTGTTGGAACTCACATCAAAGGATTCATATCACTGGCCTTCCATAGAAATTGGTAGCTGCCCTGTCATGTTATTATGGGACACATTCAGATCATAAATATTATTTAGATCCCAAAACCAAGTAGGAAATCCATCATAAATATTGTTTTCACATAGCCATAAATCTTGTATATTTATCTGCGTTCGAAGCCAATTTGAAAATTTTGGTCCCAAATGACAAGAGCACATGTAAATTGATGAAGCATTAAAAGGAGGAATCCAATCCTGATTTATGCTCACTTCAAAATAGTTGTGAGACAGATCCAAGGAGTCTAATCTTGTAAGATTGGCCAAGTGGGCTTCAATGAAAGGACCTGTAAAGGAATTTGAGGCAAGATCTACCTGTTGCAGTGCAGACAGTTGACCTAGAGTTTGTGAGATTGTTCCACTCAAGCTATTGTGACTCACATAAAGTACTGTTAAGCCTTGTTGAGAGCTTCTTCCGTCCAATCTATTCTCGATGCATTCAGACCAACTTTCTATGGTATCTGCAAGCTCACCAATAATGCTGTTATTTTGTATATCTAAAACACTCAACTTGCATAGATTTTTTTATAGATCTCGGTATCTTACCAGTTATATTGTTTGACCCTAACACCAAATAACGTAGGCCACGAAGCTTGCCAAAATATCTGGTATCTCTCCACTGATCTTGTTATTTGATAAAATTAGAATCTGTAGGGTGAATGAGATTCTCAATGACTATCGGTATCTCTCCACTAATCTTGTTGTTTGACAAATCTAGAGTCTGTAGGCAGATGAGGTTTCGAATGACTATCGGTATCTCTCCACTAATCTAATTGCTTGACAAAGCTAGAGTCCGTAGGTGGATGAGGTTCTCCATGATTTTGGTATTTCACTACTGATCTCAGTATCTGATAAATCAAGTACCTACAGGTGGATTAGATTTTCAATGATTTCTGGTATGTCTCCACTGATATTATTATTAGATGATAAACCTAATTCTACCAAGTTGCGGAGGTTTTCGATGCTTTTTGGTATCTCTCCACTGATTCTATTTTCAGCCATATTAAGATATTCCAAGTGGCAGAGATTTTTCAAATATTGGGAAAACTCTCCAGTAATTTCATCAAAGAACAAATCTAATTCCACCAAGTTGTGGAGGTTTTCAATACTTTTCGGCATTTCTCCATTAATTCTGCTTGAAGCCATATGTAGATGTTCCAAGTGGCTGAGGTTTCCCAAGTAATAGAAAACTCCATAGTAATTTGATTACCATATAAATCTAAGATATGCAAGTTATGCAGAGCTGCTATAGCAAATAATAGCCTATCAGATAAATCACATCCTTCAAGATTGAGATGTGTAAGACTGCTAATATTGAACAGCCATCGGAGAATGGTAGCATTGAGATGGTAATTCCAAGAAAGATCAAGCATGGTGAGAGAGGTGAGGTTAACATGTGATATAGAAGCAAATACAACAGGGAGGCTAGTCTCCGACAAATGTAAGTCTAATAGAGAAGGGAGCATATTAATCTCATGAAGCCAGTTGGCTGCCCTAGAGAGGTCGACACCACTCAAGTCAAGTAACTGCAAAGAATGGATGTTGGAGAGCCAACCAAGGCTATCAGCACGTAAAGTTCCTCCATGATTAAATAAGCATACCCACTAATGTCAAGGAAGTGCAAGCTTGAAAGGTTTTCAAGCTCAGGTGGAATGGATCCACTAAACTCGGCATAGGAGATGTTGAGATATTCCAAATGCACAAGGAAACCCATGAATTTATGAATGGGACCTCCAGAAAATTGTTCAAGCTGAAATCTAGATACTTCAAATGTATCAAATCAAATAAGAAGGATTTACCTTACTTGGACCTGGGTATTTGTATTTTAAGAAATAATAAAGATACTTCTGCGACATTTCTTCAGCAACTTGGCCGATATAGTTATATGGGTATTTGAGATCGAGCTTTACCACATGGCCTGTGATGTTGTTGCAGTGCACTCCCCTCCATCCGCAGCAATCTTGGCCCCTCCATGAAGAGAGCCATCGAAGAGATGGGCAACAAGAAGGGAGGAAAACTAAAGAGGTGGTTCTCATCATCTACGTGCTCGATTTTATAGATCAAGTGATTCCAAAGTATATTCCTTCTTCTGTAATTGTTTGATTTTTTTTTTTTGGGAGAGTGGAATTGCTTGATTTTGAGCCGATGTTGTGGTGAGTTGTGTCGGACAAGATTTTCTTTGAACCCTTCGAACTAGGACAACTTGCCTTCCCCTTTCTCCGATTTCAGAAAGGTTTCTTAATTCTTTATTCGAGCTAAACTGTAAATTTGCATTTTGAATGTTTTCTAGCAACTTGGTTTTGTTTATTTGTTCGATAAGATCACTTAGAAAGATTGCTGGTGATTTTTTAACACAGCCCAAGGCTTGTGATGCTGATACAATATATATAAGAATTTTTTAATGATTATTGTTGTGAATTAATTGAAGGTTTATTGAGAACTCCGTTAGTTTGCTCCCATTTGGAAGAAGAATCATTAAGTTCCCATGTTAATTTATTCCTAAATCGAAGTAAATATTAATTTATTCTCAAATTAAGTAAACGATTGTCCATTCCCAAGTAAACGGTAATACGTTCTGAAGTCAAGTAAAAGACAGTCCATTCAAAAGCAATTAGTTTGTACCCAAAAAAAAAATAAAAACAATTGGCCACTAGCTTTTCTGTGGCAGTATACTAGCTGTTGTCCTTTCCGAGCCAGGTAAACCATGCATGGATGTAATCCTTATGACTAGTCATACATGACATGACTGAGGTTACATGACATTGACAATTAGTGATGGTGAAACTAAGCTTGCAAGGGAAACTCTAGTTCGTACGTAATTTCAAGGCATATATTGCATCTTATGGAATTTTGGAGGCGTTGAGATGGAATTTGTTACTTGTCTCATGATTTATAACCTATTATTTCACTATTTGTGAAAAGTAAGATGGATTATAAGTTCATGAAATATTGATTTTTACAATAAATTCATAAACTTAGGATAATAAAATTCACTATTTAAGAAAATCTCAGGGTTTAAAGAGTGCAAAATAGAATAATTAAACTTGTTCACAGCAATATCCATCTATATAGATTTTGAAATAGTTATTAAATGATCTAAAAGTAGATTTCAAAAAGATGAACGTATCCTTCTTTCCTGCGAAAGATGCAACCCTCATCGTCGGCCTACCTACTGCCTACAAGCATTGAAAATTTGTTATGATAAGTGATCTAGTTTAATCTTTTGGAACTTGCATGCGAATAGTTGTGGTTGCTACGTCACAAGTGCTGCAGACCTGGTCATTACAGTTCATGCAAAGTACTCAAATTCGAATGCACCAGTAAAGTGTGCGGTAATAAATGGTCTGTTCTCAAGCCAATTTAATCTTAATAATCTGTTATTTTGTTGCATCTGGACCTCTAGCAGAAGCTTAACTTTTGCTCTTCAATGTTTTAAAGTACTTCTTTACCCTCCTTCAAAAAAATATATATAGGAGGTGTTTAGTTCATAACCGAGATCAAAATGAGAATGAGAATCAAAATGATTTGGAATCAGAATTGAAATGATCAAATCCTCCGAAACGTTTGATTCGTGATTAAAATCGAAATTAAAATCGAAATCGAAATGAAAATTTGAATCCATAGAGAAGTGTAGGGATTGAGTTCTGTATAGATTGAGTTATTCCTATTCCATCCTGAAATCGAAATCGAAATCGGAATGGGACTCCTCTCAACCAAACGATTGGAATGGGAATCATCCATTCCGATTCCGATTTTAGACCCCCACTCCTTCCAACCAAATATCCCTGTAAAGTATGTACCATGCGGTAATAAATGATCTATTCTCAAATCATGTTAGCTAGCCATACCCTTCTCGAGTCCAGTAAACTATAGACATCTTTTATGACCGGCGGTGATCTTTGCATCTCTGCCCAAAAATATTCACGCTAGGCCACAAGGAAGTTGTTTTACAGTTGATGGAAGTTCTGAAAAATACATTTAGGTCCTCTAACTAACTTTTATTAGATAAGTAAACTATAAGAGTTGTACTTTGTCCCATAAAGATGACCGGAAGTATCGTCCGTGTAACTTAATTCATGTGACCGATATACGAATGGATAACGGTTTTGGTGGGAGTGTAGCTTGCAAGGGATCTTCTCCATAATAATTTGTGCTTCATCAGTTCCATTTCACCTTTTAAGAGCCATGGCAAAAGATCATGATTGGACTTCGTAGTACTAAAATTAATTATTTAGCGCCGAACATACTGGCTATCAAATGTTTCCTGATAACTGTAAGGTATCTAACCACCCAACATTTCCATTAACGTTTATGAGTTCAAGGGGTCTCGCAGGAGAGCTAATTCTTTTCATAGCCCAAATTGTTTACAAGCCTAATTAATCAAAAATATAAATAAACAGTAATTTGTTATTATGAGCTGCTGGGCGCTACTACTCTATGACAAGAAATTAGTATAATTACTTATGAAAAATATTAGCATGGACCAACTCCATCTTGAGTCAAGGCATATTTCTATTCTTTTTGTTTGTATATGGCATGAGAAAATTTGAATAGATCTATGCTAGCTGCACCTTATAGGGTAATTTATTTGTATATCCTCTAAGCCATGCTGTTAGGTGGCTATTTCTCTCATCTTTAGCATACGGCGAGACTTAAGACTTGTCAAAGCAATGATATAGTGACACGATCTGGTGGAGCGTAGCTTGCAAGGAATCATATAACTCGAGAAAGATCTCATGGGTGGAAAAGATGGTACGTAGAGTTTAGAAGAAAGAAGAGACTTGAAAAAAAAATCTTACGGATAGAAAAATGATTTGATGAGAAGGATAATGAATGGAGAGATTTGATGAAAAAGAATGGAGATATGAACGGTTATGAAGTATCTTTCTTAGATGTCCATTTTATTTTTTTTTATTATTTTACTTATAAAACTAACAGATAAGAAAATTCAATCATTATTTGATTTCTAGAATCTTTTCTTTAATTAAGATGTATGTGTGTGTGTGTGTGTATGAAATAAATTAGGCTTATGTCATATGATGGCCTATAGTGCCTTCTTCGTTCGTGATTTAGCTTCCTGCATGAGAAAACTCAGGAGGTATTGCATTCCCAGATATCTTAATTACACCGTGTACTATCAGATTCATCTAGAACTTTACTATCAAGATTTAGTGCTTTAGAGGTCTCAATTGACAAATAGGAATCTCAAACTTTTTCTGTTAATAAATGATCCATTTTCGAAGATAAATGATAGTCCATTCTCAAATCATGTAAACGGCGGGTCATTTTTGAGTCAAGCAAATGGCAATCTATACTCAAGTAAATGGTAATGCATTCTCAAGTCAAATAAGCGATAGTCGATTCCAAAGCAATCAGCCATTAGTCATATTACTTGTTGTCTTTTTTCGAGTCAAGTAAACCATGTATGAACGTATCCTATACGGCTATCTATTCTCCAGTCAAGTAAATGTTCACGTATTCTCAGGCCAAGTGAGCAATAGCCAATGCAATTAGCAATTAGTTACAATACTTCTTGTCTTTTTTCGAATCAAGTAAACCATGCATGGACGTACCCTATGTCGCTAAGCATACGCGACATTAATGAGGTGATGTGACATGGACTGATCGATGATTATCTTCATACCAGGCTGCTTGAAGGTTCTTTTCGTCCACATGTACGAAGGAAATTTGACAAGGAATTCATTTGTGGCGAAACAGAAATTATGGTAACAAAAGATAAAAACACGGAGAGATGACACATGGATGAGTTCTTCAGATGAAACGAAGCTTGCAAGATAAATGCTGGTGTATAAGTAATTCCAAGGCATATCTCATCTTATGGAGTTTTGACAGAATCCATTACTTTTCACAATCTATAATCTGTTATTTTTAGCTATTTGTGAGAAGTAAGATTGAGAAGTAAGATGGGTCATCTATAATCTGTTTGTTCTCAATTAGAAGAAGGCTCATTAAATTCTGTTGTGTTATATTATAGCATCACCTTTCCATTACATCATTAAGTTTCATTGTGCTATGATAAGTGACCTAGTTTAACTTTTTGCAATTACCACCATGATGGATGGTTATGGTTGTAGTGTGGAGGGATACGTGGCACTTTTGATGCTTTGTCACGTGCCAAAGAGTGCTCTATATCTAAGCGGCGACCATTCTAAATAAAAATTTGATAATCTTCAAATTTATCTAAACTATATGGTGAGAATAAAAATTTAATTTATCGAGAGTTTGATTGGATTGTTTGTTAATTTATGATGTAAAACAAAATGAAGTCCGAAAGCATGGGATCACTATCCTAAAGCATTCCGCCTCAAGATATAGGATACCTTTTTTTGGAGCACGATCGTAGAGGGTTAATAGATCTCTTGAAACCCAGTAATTTAAAAGGAAGAGAAATTAAACACTAAGAAAAAGCTGGAGAAAGGATTGTCAAGAAAAGAAATACACTGCTTGCAGTGTCCCATGCCATCCAAAGTCATAATCTTGTAGTTTTATTTAAGCTATGGAAAGACATGAAAAGGTGAATATGGCCCGTCTGGTAAGTCTGGTAAATACGGCTCTTTGGTCCAAGTTCTGGCACGATGATAAAACAACAAATTAAGAATTAAAATAACAATAAAATAATCTTATTGTCATCTACATTTATGAGAATCAAGCTGGACCAGATGATGCGTGCGTGTGCAGTGTAAAATCCATTTCCCTCTTTAATCCAAGCAAAGATGGACAAGAAAAAAAAGGTATATAAGCATCAAAAGAAATTATCCTTTTCCAATGTAAGACTAAACCTAAACAAAAGATTTTAGAGACCTTTGGAGGAAGGAATTTTGAGTTTCCCTCCATAACTCTAACATAGTTCAGGTCTTCTATTAAACGAAATCAAATTTCAATAATAGATCTGGTCATTACAATTTACACGAATCTTTTAGTACTAATATTCCAATGTAAAAGCAAAAGATGAGCTGTCAATTTCTTCAATAAGATTGTACATCCTGTAATATTGTGTATATCATATTTACAGTGTATCATTGAGAATGTATATCGTGTAATATCATGTATACCATATTTATGGTATATCATTGAAAATGACATCGTATAATATTTATATTTTCTATATAAGGGCCTGTAATATTGTGTATATCATATTTACAATGTGTCATTTTTCTGTAAATGAATTATCTCTCACTATTCGAGGTGGTAGGTTTTTCTCTCAATATTCTCTTAGTGTCTTTACAATGCATCACTAAATAACACAATAATAAATGGTTTTTTAAGTCAATTTAGTCTTAATTAATCAGTTATTTATTGCATCTGGATCTGTAGCAGAAGCTCAAATTTTGCTGTTCATTGATCTAAACTGTTGGGATAATCAGATTTGCTCCCCCAATTCTATGTCGGCTCTCATATTCGAGATCGATTTTTGTTCCATACCTACATAAGAAGAGCCAAGAGATTCCAAGAGGAGAAGCTCTGAAAGAGAAGAAACTTTCAGAATTTATCTCTCATGAGAGTCATCTGGCCGAAGCAGTCATTTGACCGAAGTTGAGTTATTATAGTTGAACCAGAGTCATCTGACCAAAGTAGAGTCATCATGACTGAACTTGAGTCATTATGGCTAATTGACAATCTTCATGGCTGACTGACCATCTTCATATCATGACCGACAGATCATCTTCATGATCAACTGACCGTCTTTATGGCCGACTCACCATCTTCATGTCATGGCTGACCGACCATCTTCATGATCGACTTATCATCTTCACGTCATGGCCGACGGACCATCTTCATGGCCAACTAATCGTCTTCATGATTGACTTATCATCTTCATGTCATGGTCGACTGACCATCTTCATGACCGACTGACCATCTTCATGTCATGACCGACTAACTATCTTCATAGCCGACTGACCATCTTCATATCATGACCAACTGACCGTCTTTATGGTCGACTGACCGTCTTTATGGTCAACTGACCATCTTCATGTTATGGCCGACTGACCATCTTCATGATTGACTATCAAATAGCCGACTGTCAAATATATAAACATGATACTATAATCGTGGATTATAACTACATGCCACGATCATTAGTAGATATAAACTGTCCACTAACTCTATGATTATGGCTCGATAATCGGGATAACTATTTCTTAGTGCCATAAAAAGTGGGACCACGTGCTCGACGGTTACACTTGAATCACCTATAAAAAGAGATAAATAAACAGCATTGGTAAGATAATTTTAGGTTGATACTTTGTCACTTTCAATATTCTATCTACTATTCATCATTTTTCACTGACTTAAGCATCAGAGGATCCCCATCGGATACAATTTCAGTCAGCGGACTTCTTTTGCAGATGCTCTTCTCCGACGATGGGTGTAACAAGTGCTCTTCTCCGACGACGAGCAATCATGGCAAAAATTCAGTTATCATGGTGAAAATGAGAGCCCAGAATATTTCTACCAGCTCTATCTGACAATCTTTCTATCAAAAAGATCCCCCACCTCTACCGATAGAGCCCAATTATTCACGTTTGGTCATCACCACGAACGCTCAGTAATTTGCTGCCTTCATACAACAAGTAAAGATACTGACAGAGGCAATCCACATCTTCCAACAATAGTAAATACAGCCAACAATCGATGGTGGTGCAACCTCAACGACAGTCTCATCAGTGGGATGGGCCACACCACTCAACCCATCACTCTCAATGCATCGATCGCCACCTATTCCTCCCTAAAAAAAAGTTGATAATGAAAAATGATGATGTTTTTTTCCTTCCTCATGCAACAAAAGTTTTACTCCTGGGTGTTCCCTCCGAAAAGATTTTCAGCACGTGAACAACTATGAGTGAAAACTCTAGGAGCTAGATCGTCAAATTAAAAGCTACAAAATGACTAAATGATGAGATTTCGTAGGGCAGACATTTGAAAAGCTTCTCCAAATGACGAATCGATCTTGATCGATGATTTGAAAAGTTCCTCCAAATAATGGCTATACTCCTCTGCAATGGAATGGCTTATGATCATATTTCGAATCAACAAATAATCTACAATAATGTTCCTCTACGGTGGAACGATTGTCCTTTAGATATGGAATGCCAATAATCTACAACTATATCTTCAGTAAAGTTGTCCTTATGACATAATATATTCAAATGACATATTCGATTTTTTAATATACTTTCAATTGAAATATGATACAATGACTCTAGCTCAAGATGATTCGACGATAAATACAAGCTCCGACTCAAGTCTCGAAGGATCAAAGCAGAAAATATCGATCTCCAGATTGAAATGAGTCCCAAGAGGACTAATATGCCGACTTGACTCCGATCGGACGGAATAATGCCGACTTAACTATGGTCAGACGGAACAACATGCCAACTCAACTATGATCGGACGGAACGATATATCGACTTGGCTTCGGTCGGACAGAATAATATGCCGACTTGACTTCGATCAGACGAAACATGCCGACTCGACTACGATCGGGCAGAACAACATGCTGACTCGCTATGATCAGGCGGAACAATATGCCGATTCATCTCTAGTCGAAGGAACAATATTCCGACTCGACTTTGATCAGACGGACATACCGACTCGACTATGGTCAGACGGAACAACATGACAATTAGGCTCCGATCGGATAGAACAATATGTCGACTCGACTATAATCAATCGAAACAACATGCCGACTCGGCTACGGTCAGATGGAACAGTATGCCGACTCGACTATGGTCGGACCGAAGTATATGCCAATTCAACTCTGATCAGTTAAAAATATTCAATAAATATCTATGATGAATGATGACCATGTTCAAAGAGACAACACAAAAAAAAATTCTTTCACTATGAATTGAAGGCTACAAAATCGAACTAAAATTCGATAATAAAAAAAAATTCTTTCATTATCAACTGAAATAACTACAGAATCAGGACTCCAAGTCATGGTAGAAGATATGCTAACTCCCATCGTTCAATGCATCAAGCCACCTTGGACTTGAAATAGAGGGCAACTATTGGAACAATCAGATTTGCTCCCTCCAATTCTATGTCAGCTCCTATATTCGAGATCGGTTTTTGTTCCATACTCATATAAGAAGGGTCAAGAGATCCTAAGAGGATAGACTCTGGAAGGAAAGAAACTTTCAGAATTCAGCTCTCATGAGAGTCATGTGGCCAAAGCAGAGTTATCTGATCGAAGTAAAGTCATTATGGCTGAACTAGAGTCATCTGATCAATGTAGAGTCATCATGGTTGAACTTGAGTCATCATGGCCAACTGACTCTCTTCATGGCCGACTATCTTCATGTCATAGCCGACGGACCATCTTCATAGCCGACGGACTATCTTCATGGTTGACTCACCATCTTCATATCATGACCGACTGACCATCTTCATGATCGATTCATCATCTTCACGTCCTGACCGACGGACCATCTTCATGGCCCATTGACTGTCTTCATGATCGACTCATCACCTTCATATCATGGCCGACTGACTATCTTCATATTATGACCTACTGACCATCTTTATAGACGACTGATCATCTTCATGTCATAGCCGACTGATCGTGTTCATAGCCGACTGACTGTCTTCATAGCCGACTGACCATCTTCATGTCATGGCCGACTGACCATCTTCATGACCGACTGTCAAACGATCGACTGCCAAATATATAAATATGATACTATAATCGTGGGTAATAACTACATGCCACGATCATTAGTGGGTATAAACTGCCCACTAACTCCATGATTATGGTCCGATAATCGGGATAACTACTCCTTAGTACCATAAAAAGTGGGACTATGTGCTCGACGGTTACACCTGAATCATCTATAAAAGGGAGGTAAATGAACAGCATTAGTTAGACAATTCTAGACTGATACTCTGCTACTTTCAATATTCTATCTGCTGTTCATCACTTTCTACTGATTTAAGCATCGGAGGATTCTCATCGGACACAGTTCCGATCAGTGCGAACTTCTTTTGTAGGTATTTTTCTCCGACGATGGATGCAACAGGGGATTGGCCACAACATAAACTACATACCATGCAGTAATAAATGGCTTGTTTCAAGCCAAGTTAGCTGGCCATTACCTTCATGGGTCAAGCAAGCCATGGGCTTCTGTTGTGTAACCAGCCACGGTCTCCATGAGTCACCACTCATAACCTTCGTGTTAGAAGTTTATCATCATCTGTCTAATTTTGTAGCTGATGTAATTTTTTAAAAAATGCATTCATTGTACCCCTAGGAAAAAAAAGCATTTATGGTCGTCTATTTAATTTGTTAGGTAAGTAAACAATTAGAATCATAGTATGTCACACAGAGATGATAGGAAATATAATTCGTATCGCGGTAACTGGAATCATGTGAACAACATTCGGGTGGATGAGCCTTCTGGGTGGAGCATAGCTTTCAAGGGACCTTCTCCATAATAATTTGGGCTTCACCGTCCCATGTCACCTTTTAATAGCCAGGATAAACATTTTCCACTTTTATGAGTTCCAAGTGGTCACGCAGGAGAGCTTTAATTCTTTTCATAGCCCCAGTTGTTTACAAGCCTAACTATCAAAAATTATCAATGAAACAATAATTTGTGATTATTAGCGACCGGTCATTACTTCTACAAGACAAGAAAAGGGTATAATTACTTATGAGAAAAGTAATTAGCGTGAACCGGCAACATCTTGAGTCAAGGCTTATTTCTATTCTCAACAAAAGTATATGATATTTTTTCCAGCAACAACTTAAGAACTAAATTTGCAGTTACAACAAATGGACTTCCCGCAAATAATTAAGCTCGAGAAATGCTGCATCTGGACCTGTAGCAGAAAATTTTCACACATCTATGCTGCACGTTTTGCAGTAATCCATTGTCTATTCTCAAGTCACGTAAATAAGCATCCATTCTCTAAGTCAAATAAACTGTGCATGGACTTGCATGGTGTGACTTATCCTGATCTTACGTGAATATGACTAGCAATGTCCCCACGTCAGGCTGTTAGATGGCTACTTCTCATCTTTAACATACATCGGGACTTGGATTTGTCATGAGCAATGACGTAGTGACGCGATCTGATAGAGCGTAGCTTGCAAGGAATCATCTCTATAGCACTATCTATATATGTATATATTGGAATGGTTCCTAGATTTTTTTCGACTGCCTTCGTCGCTTTTTATTCCTAAATTAAGTGTTTTCGGTCTAGTATTAACGGACCATCTATGGTAAAAAAAAAAAATTGAGAAAGATTGATAGATCGATATGTATGATTAGAACAGTACTCCACTCAAATACTAACACTTACCCTAGGGACATCTGGCATCACCATTAGCCACTTTCTTTTCTTGACGGAACACAATTAGCTCATTCCTTAAGATTTTTGTCATGCACCAACTTGATGGAACTTACAGTTTTGGATAATCTTTATGTATACATCAGATCACTGCCTACATATTAGCATGATTTTATCTCATCATCTATGGCAGTACTGAGAAAGTCACTTGAGATGTTGATTGTACCCTCGTGTTAAGCACCCAAATAGAACGTTGATTGGATGGTCCAAATCATTGGAATCTGTAATGTCAATTAATTAATTTTTATATATATGTCACCTCCAATGACCAATTACTAATATGCTCATTGGCTTTTCCACATCCTATATTTAAGAAAACTAGTGTATAAATTATATCCATCCGACTAGGAACCTTAAGCTAAAATCATCAATTGGTAAAAGTTAATCTCATACGAACTACTTTCCAAGCCTAAGAAATTCCTTCTAGGTTAGGCCATTTTTATTAATTATCCACCCTATGAAGGGCAAGAGTCATTCACATATGGCCAATCAAGTTTCACCATCTTCATGCCAAGTTTACAAAGAGGCACCTCATAATTAATTATCAGTCTTCCGATCTCACATACATATCTTGTGGAATTTCTTCTTAATGATTGTAATTGTAAAATTAATATTCAAGTCATTCAAAATCGTATTCCATCCTGTGGAATTGTAGTCCCTGGACTCCAGGGCGGTGCTTGACTTGTAGGGTTATTACGGTGAGTTGTTTCAGATAAGGTTTCTTGAACCCTTTGGAACGACACAACTTGCCTTTCCATTTCTCCAATTACGGAGAAGGTTTCTTGATTCTTTATTATTTAAGCTAACCTCTTAACTTGATTTTGTGTTCTTTTTCTAGTGGCTAGCATTTGTTATTTTGTTTGAAAGTTATTTGAGATGGGATCATGGAGAGTAGGGATGGGAATGGAGTCACACCTTGCCACCAAGGACCCGCGAGACGGTTTCCATGATGGTTCCGTTGGGGGCTTAAAATTATGGGGCTTAACCTTCGGTTATATATGGGGCTCAAAAAATTAATCTTCATTCCCAGAGAAATATTATTGTTGAAAGCATTTGCAGTCTGCAGAAACAAGGCAAATGAGCTAGTAAATTTGTTTTCTTTCTTCAGCCAGTAAATTAGCTAGTAAATTGTCTTTCCACATTTGATAAGGAATTTTCTCACTTGCTAAAATGGAGTCTAAATCTTGAGAGGGATAAAATATTTATGAATATTTGTATGCATGTATGCATGTACATAAGTATATATGGACATGTCTATGCATAAATATGTAACAGACTACCTACAACTAAACGTGAGCAGCCTCACTGTGTCTGTGAGAGATTGCACAGAAGTTTCTCTCTCTCTCTCTCTCTCTTGTCATCTATACGTGATTTCGGTTTTTTCCCACTCAACGGCAAGGTTTTTATCTCACTAAGTTAAGATATCATCTTGCATCAAATTTATGGACGCACTAGTAAACTACTATCTGGCTTTTGAAAATCATGGCCAAGATACTAACAAATATTAGATATATCATGATGTCTACGACAATGCAATATTAATAAATCATCTGATATTCGAGATTTGCTAAACATATATTTACAAAGTTACACAAGTTTTTATTGTGAAATATTTCAATTATGTTCTTATTATTATAATTAATTTCGGGCTTATCTAAATTGAACCAACTTCCATGCATTATCTTGGTTTCTAAGTATTGATGAAATATTTTCAGTTTTAACCCAATTGCATTCCTTCTTAGCCAAGATAAACTAAGACTTCAATCATCTCAAACATCTCCATGCATTGGGATATGTTAATGATTATAAAATCCTTGCCAGTGATTAGCAAGTGGCAATGTGTTGGATTTTGATTTAGATGAAATCAAATTCTAAATGAAATACAGAAAAGTTAGATCATGCTCGATTTATGTTTAAATAAATCAGAAAGAAAATTAAATCCAATTCATTTGGTATATACCCAATCTACCTACTCAATTAGTTCTTTGCTTGTAAATTATATATATCTTAATTTATAAAGGAAAAGTAGAAAAAAATTTAGGGGGTGTTTGGCTCGCAACCAAAATCAGAATAGGAACGAGAATCGGAATAGTTTGGAATCAAAATCGGAATGGCGAAATCCTCCGAAGTATTTGGTTCATGATCGGAATCAGAATCAGAATTGGAATGAAAATTTGAATCTATAGAGGAGAGTAGGGATTGAGTTCTATATACATTAAGCCATTCCCATTCCACCCCGAAATCAGAATCGGAATGAGACTCCTCCCAATCAAACAGTTGGAATAGGAGTCACTTATTCCAATTTCGATTCCAGACCCCCACTCCCCCAACCAAATATCCCCTTAGTGCTTGGCATACAAATAAAATAAAATACGAGGATACCAAATAAAACGAAGGAAAAGATGCTATCTCTTCCATTTTCTTCTTTAATATTATATTTTATTTATGATCTTAACTACATATTACATAGCTTTTCTAACCATTCGAATCAATCCTTGATTAAGACGTCTGACCCCTAATTATCACTTGGCAACACGTTTGTGCACGGATCTAAAAAATTTCTCCAAGTAATAACGCAGAGGGCCAAACTTGTGCATGATCTAATGATAATGAGGTTGGTCTTAACCAATCCAAACAATTCTATGAAAAATCCTCAACTAAATTCATTTATTTTGGAGGATATAAAGACTCAGATCTCATGAACTAATGGGGTGAGCCCGCAAAGTTACTCCCGTAGACGATCCCAAAAGGTGGAAGTTGAACTTTAAAAAGATGATAAGAAGCATCGACCATGTGCTACAGGAACATGATGGAGATAGAAGGGGTGCAAATTATAATTTTATAAAAGTGTACATAGATTTAAAGTTGAGAGAGAGAGAGATGCAAAAAAGCTCACAAATGTGTGCACAATCAAGATGACCGGGTTTGCACTTATAGAAGATGAATCTTACGAAGATGCGTAGAAACTGCTATAGAGGGATCTTAATTTCCCTAGCTGGCAAAGATACTCCAATGGCGCTATCTAGGTGAGCTTCTTGAGCTGAAGCTTTCGTCAATGTGACATCGGGGGATCTGATTCACCTTTTTGAAGATGTAGGCATCCCAGGCAAACCAAAATGGTAGGCAATGTAGGAGGCAAGAGTCACTTGAGAATTTCTCTGAGACCCTCTTTGAGCACCCTGCTTGAGGTTTGCCAGGAAGTCATCCACGGTGATGGAAGCCCATGTAGCCAGGAGTGGAAAGGACGAGAGATTCCAGACTTGCAGAACCTTTGGGCACTAATGGATCTCACATCACCTACTGTCCATCTTAGGCTAGGTAATTGGGCTGGGTTTTGAGCATACAACATCTTCTAGACTAGCAAGCTTTCAAACAAGATCAAGATCCATATTTGGCACTGAAAACAATTTACCATAGACTAGCAATTAAGCTTTCGAACAAATCTGATAGTTTGCTTTCGAACAAATCTGATAGTTTGCTTAGCTATCAAGGCCTCGTATCTTACTGCAAGGGCAGGAATCCCAAGTCTACCACTCTGAATAGCTAGGTTGATAAATTTTGCTCCGGACAGTTAGATACATTATTTTATTTTATTTTTTTGTATTATCTAGACATTATTATCCTCCACAGTCATGGTGAATCACACGGTGCCCAATACTATTTAACTCCAAAAAAATAGAATAAAATAAAGTAAAACAAGCTATGCTAGCATGTGCATGCAAATCCTTATTTTTTTGTCCTTGGCCGAAGTAACTGGAAAATTCTTGAGTGAGATTGAGGCGTTAGAGGAGAAAAAGGCCTTAAAAAATAAATGAGTCACAGAGGTCCAGAGGGTCCCAAAAGTCTATCTTTTGGCGGCAAAATATATTTATCAAATTGTTACAAGTCAAACTTCGTTCCTCTGGTCCTTCATCTTTTCGTCTTCAATTTGCTTCTATTTATTCGCTGTTGCCTATCATAAGTTGCTTCAATCAACTAGAGCTCATCGTTTACCCCATGTTTAGAGGTGACCATGGATTCAGAACTTCTGCATGCGGAGGGTCTAAATTTTTTAATGCACCATCCAAGAATCGAAATTAGAATCCCTATTTACCAGGCAAATGAGTGTTATCATCATCAAAAGATAAAAATAATGATTGCTCTAAATTAACTCGCTCTTCGAGTTCTCCTAC
>KE505409.1:336183-349949 GCA_000441515.1 Elaeis oleifera
ATGATATGATGCCAATGACCATTCGTGCATGATATTGTTGATACTTGGTTGTACAATCGGTCAGAGGCAAGATAATCATAATGCTGGCCTACCAAATTGAAGCTTGGCTCAAGCTCTCAACCAAATCCAACCTCAGACTCGACATACCCATGGCATTCTCATACCTAGCCATCACATGTAGGTCCCTGCTGTGTGCCGAGCCTGCAAGCTCAGCTACAAGTATACTGTGACGCATGCTTGTTCCTTGGCACATGCTCACGACAACAAGCCTCTCATTTGATTAGTAGATATGATTCACTTGATTATAATTACTACCTTTTCGCAGCAACCTTAATTTAACAAAAAATTAACAAACTATGTATTAATGTGAAATATTTAAATATGTTGTGTGTAGTTTGTTAAGGATGATAGTTGATGACAAACAAGACCATTGTTGATGTTAAGCTCCAAGGCATGAACTAGTCGCTTTCTTTAGAGAGTATTCACCCCTACATGTAGTTGCTATTGGGTTGTAGGCAAACCTCCCCCAGGATACAATGAAGCTTTTATGAGAATCTTGAATAGCAAGATCAAGAATCTCCCTAATATCTCTCTAAATGAAAGCAAAAGTTTGGGAAAATAAAGAATACACTAAGAACACAAAGTTGTTTGACAGAGGCATTTGTCAGAAAGAATAGAATTCTTAACAGTATTTAAATGCTTTGTGGAGGGTCTATTTATAATTATCTAACGGCCATCTTTCAAGGAATACATCCCAAGCGTCAAGGCTCTTGGTGTAGAGTCATATTTCTTGCTTTGAAAATCGCCAAATAATCAGTCAACGTGACTATTGAATTCTGCTGCAGCGCCACAGATTCTGCAGCAGCAAAATTGGTTCAAACTAAAGTTTTTGACTTTTATTCTCTTTCCACTGCAGTGTAAAATATTTTTCGCTGCAGCGGATTTGATTGTTATGACCATTGGAGCTAAACGTTGCATATGGCAGCGGATTTGATTGTTATGACCGTTGGAGCTACACGTTGCATCATACGCATTCTGCTGCAGTAATTTAACATTTTCTGCTTCAGTGGTTTGTGAAATGTTATGATTTTACAATATTCCCCTACAAATTACAATATTTCACAAACTTATATAGTTATGCATAACTGGATGGGTATCGTTAGATTTAAACCTTCCATTAGTGTAAGCTTATCAGGGTCTTAACAAAGTAATAGATGTCTAATCGATTAAACCTATACTTCTTTTGTTAAAACCAGATAAACTACACACACAACTGTATATTTTACTTTTGAGAGATATTAAGTACTTCTACACTATTATGGCCATGTGCATGTCCTGGTTTTCATGAGTATTTACAAGAGCAAAACCTATAAAACTCTTGATCGGAGCGGCATCACTCCTATATTCATATAGGTGGAATCCTTCGATAATATAATTATTGATCCATTATGAGCTTCTTAGCTCATCTTCTATATAAAGTTTGTATAGCACTAAATCCTATTTCTTAGTGCTCCAGTTATTAGGTGACTTGTTATTACCCATTAAACCTTGAAACTAGTGTTCTACTAGAATAAGGTTGGTTCCTATCACTTAATAACTATAGGTTTTAGCCTCATTTTAGCAGTAGTATCTTTGACCTTTTCTCTTGACAAACCTTTCATCAATGGGTTTGCTAAATTACCTTTGGACTTTATGTATGTGATGGTAATTATACCATCCTCTGTTAATTGCCTCACAAACTCATGTCTCAAGCTTACGTGCCTAGACTTTTCGTTATAAACCTTGTTATATGCTCGAGACATGGTTGACTCACTATCACAAAAGATCGAAATGGCTGTCATTGGCCGTAGCCATAGCTCTATATCCAATAATATATTCTTAGCCATTCTGCTTCTTTACTTACGACTGATAAAGCTATAAACTTAGCCTCTATTTTTGAGTTGAGATATACATCTGTTTCTTTGAGGCCTAACTAATAGCTCCACCACCTATGGTGAATATCCATCCTGAAGTGAATTTATTATCACTAAGATTTGTAATCCAACTAGCATCAGAGTAACCTTTTAGTACAGTGGGATAATCATTATAATGTAATCCCAAATTCATGGTTTTCTTGAGATAACCAAGAACTCTTGCTATAGCTTTCCAATGGTCTATACTAGGTTTACTCATAAACCTTGATAGTTTGCACACAGCAAATGCTATATCTGGTCTAGTGCAGTGCATAGCATACATTAAACTTTCAATAACACTTGCATATTCTAATTGCGCTACTAGTCTTCCTATGTTTTTGTCTAATTTCAAATTAGGATCATAAGGTGTATTGGAGTCTTTAATTTTGGGATGCTCAAACTTCTCCAATATTTTCTTGATGTAATGAGCTTGGTTTAAAGCAAAGCCATCTTTATGCTTATGCACTTGGATGCCTAATATTTTATCTGCTTCATTCAAATCCTTCATCTTGAATTTAGAAGTTAGATACTTCTTAGTTTGACGAACACCTTCAAAGTTCGTTCCAATTATTAGTGTATCGTCCACATAAAGACAAATTATTACTCCATAATCTTTAGTAAATTTGGATTATATACACTTGTCTACACTATTACGTGAGAAGCTGTTTGATAAAACCACTAAGTCAAACTTTTCATGCCATTGTTTAGGCGCCTGTTTTAAGCCATATAATGACTTAACTAATTTGCAGACTTTCTTCTCATTTTCATCTAGCACATAGCTTTCCGGTTGTTCCATATAGACTTTTTCATTAAGATCTCCATTTAAAAAATAGTTTTAACATCCATTTGACGCACATAAAGCTTAGAAAGGGATGCTAAAACTATGAGAGTCTGAATGGAAGTCATCCTAGCCATTGGTGCATAGGTGTCAAAATAGTCTAGATCTTCTTTTGTTTAAACTCTTTAGCTACTAACCTTACTTTAAAGGTTTGTAGTGAGCCATCAGTATTATATTTTCTTCTGAATATCCATTTGCACCTAATAGGCTTTGATCCAGTAGGTAAATTAACTAGGATCCAAGTATTGTTAGACAATATTGAATCTATTTCATCATTCATCGTTCTTTCCAAAATGTGGAATCTCGAGAAGCTATTGCCTCTTTATATGTTTGTGGATCACCGTCCACATTTAGTACTATAGGGATCTTATTTACTATAGAATCCCTAGTTCCTTCAACCAAGAAGGTTATAGCTTGTGAAGAATAAAATCTGGACCTAAATCCTTTTTTTCCTCACTTTTTGACTTCTCCTTGGTTCGTTAATGCCATCATCCCATAGACATTTATTCCTT
Source organism: Elaeis oleifera (assembly GCA_000441515.1). NCBI lineage: Eukaryota > Viridiplantae > Streptophyta > Magnoliopsida > Arecales > Arecaceae > Elaeis > Elaeis oleifera. Next base: position 339,486 of record KE505409.1, read on the forward strand.
GATCACTTGAGATTGTTTGTGCGAGAACATGTTGGTCCGTTTGTGAATTTTCAACAGTGAGGTTTGGATCATTATAGAATTTATTTTCAATAAATTCTACATCTCTAGTTTTGACAACTATATTAGATACTAAGTCTGATATCCAATATGTCTTTGAATTTTGAGTATATCCCACAAAGGTTCCTTTTATAGCTCCGGGCCCTAACTTGGTTCTCCTTTGATTGGGAACTCAATAATAGGCCAAACACCCCCATATTTTAAAATAATTTAGGTTAGGTTTTCTTCCTTTTCATATTTCACATGGAGAAACCTTCCTAGTTCTTGACGGTACCCTATTATGAATATGACAAGCCATCAATAAAGCCTCACCCCATAAATTGTGAGGTAATTTAGCACTTAGCAATATAGAATTAACCATATCCACTAAGGTATGGTTCATTCTCTATACTAAACCATTTTATTGTGGAGTATATGGTTCAGATATTGATATACTATACCATGTAATTCACAAAACAAATCAAATTCTATAGAGAAATATTCTCCACCTCTATCACTACGAAGCATTTTGATTTTCTTATTATGTATATTTTCTACTTCCATTTATATTTCTTGAACATGATAAATGCTTCATCTTTATGTCTTAACAAATATACATAAGTGTATCTAGAACAATCATCGATAAAAGTTATAAAGTATCTTTTACCACCTCTAGTGATATTATCATTTAATTCACATATATCACTATGTATAAGTTCTAAAATTTGAGTGCTTCTATCTACTTTAGGAAAAGGCTTCTTAGTAATTTTAGATTGTATACATATCTCACATTTATTATTAAATTCTTTATCACTAAGATCTATATAATTGTTCTTATACATGAATTCAATTGACTTGAAATTTAAATGTGCTAATCTAGCATGCCATAAAGAACAAGAATCAACAATATAAAGAGAAACAGAATCTTTATTATTAACACGGAGTTTGAACATCCCATCAATACAATATCCCTTACCACATACATATCATTCTTTGTAGAATGACTTTATCAGATTCTAATACAATTTAAATCCTCTTTTACATAACAAACTCGCAGACACTAAGTTCTTTCTCAAATTAGGCACATGTAATACATTTACAAGTGTTAACTTCTTTCCAAATGTGAAATGAAGTTCCATTGCTCCTTATCCTTGAACCTTGGTAGAGTTATTATTGCCCATAAGAACTTCTCGATCATTGACTTCTTGATACTCCTTAAAATATTTTCTATTATTGCAAAGGTGAACTGTTGCACCAGAGTCAAGCCACTACTCTATAGATTTAGATTGTGTCGCCATATTGAGTTCGATGATCATTCCAATATGCATGCAATGAACGCCTTCAATAACCATGGCAACTAAGTCTCTTTCTTCAATCATGTTGGCTTTGGAAGTAGAGGCCTTCTTTGAATGGTTTTTCTTGAGAAGTCTACAATCCTTGATATAATGTCCTTTTTGTGACAATGATAACACACCCTTTGGCGCTTCTTGTTTTGTTTATTATCCACTGGGACATAACCTTTCTCTTACCCTTGGAAACTATCTTATTTCACCAACATAGTTCACTTTAGAACCTTGAGAGAAGTATACGACATCACGCTTTCTTATTTCTTCTTCTATGCGAATATGTCGCAACAATCTCTCATCGGTAAACTCTTCTCCCATGTATAAGATTTTCTTTCTATAGTCACTCCACATGGTGGGTAACTTTGAAATGATAGTCCTCACTTGGAGAGACTCGAGGATATTAACATGTAGGTCATGAAGCCTACTCACCAATATTTGTAACTCATGGACTTGATCCATGATTGGGATGTTGTCAACCATACTAAACTCAAAATATTTTAAGTACATAATAAATTTATCGGTACCTTGACGCTCATTGTTGTATTTTCTTTCAAAGATCTCCAAATCTCCACTGGTGACTGAGTTGACATATAGAGATCGTAGAGCCAATCGAATCAAGTGTTGAGAATATGACCGCAGCATGCAAAAGTACCTTCTTCATGTTTCTTCTTTAACTGTGCAACTCTTTCCTTTTCTTCATCTGTAGCATCTTCCGCAGCATCTGAAATTGGTGTTGTGTTTGGATCAAGAATATAAGAATGTTGAGCACCGATAGTTAGAACATCATGTTATCTTTCCATCTATTGAAATTTGTCCCATCGAAGCGATCCAACTTGACAAACTCTTGATTTATAACTTTAAATGCAGCACTTTGATCTTGAGCCATCTGGAATACTCTCTAAAATTGTTAAGGATGATAGTTGATGACAAACAAGACTGTTGTTGATGTTAAGCTCTAAGGCACAAACTAGGCGCTTTCTTTAGAGAGTATTCACCCCCACACGTGGTTGCTATTGGGTTGCAGGCAAACCTCCCCAGGATACAATGAAGCTTTTGTGAGAATCTTGAATAGCAAGATCAAGAAACTCCCTAATATCTCTCTACATGAAAGCAAAAGTTTGTGAAAATAAAGAACACACTAAGAACACAAAGTTGTTTGAGAGAGTTGTTTGTCAAAAAGAATAGAATTCTTAATTGTATCTAAATGCTTTGTGGGAGGGTCTATTTATAATTATCTAACGGCCATCTTTCAAGGAAACATCCCAAGCATTATGACTCTTGGTGTAGAGTCATATTTCTTGCTTTGAAAACTGCCAAATAATCAGCCAATGTGACTATTGAATTCTATTGCAGCGCCACAAAGGTTCCACAACAGCGGAATTGGTTCAAACTAAATTTTTTGACTTTCATTCCCTTTCCACTGCAGTGTAAAATAGTTTCCGCTACAGCAGATTTGATTGTTATGACCATTGGTGCTAAACGTTGCATCATACGCATTTCGCTGCAGTGGTTTAACATTTTTTGCTGCAGCGGTTTGTGAAATGTTGTGATTTTACAACATAGTTTGTATATAAAATATCTCCATATTGTGTGTAGTTTGTACATAAAGGTATCTCTAAACATATATACATACACTAAATATATGGAAGTTGTTTGAAGCTTTCAGGCTCTAGTCACCTAGATATTCCTTGACCCTTTCATCCTTGAAAAAAATTGGGTCAAGAAGGCCATGGAAGGTCCCGTTGTGATGATCTACCCTAGAAATGATGAGACAGGATGGTGAACTCTTAAATCAGCATATTGATCATCCACACCATTGCACCTATGTGTCTACCTGCAGGCTCATAGTTGAGTCCATTTGGATTGAGTGCATTGAATCATGCTTAGCATAGGAGTTGGCACAAATGAGTCGGGTCGAAAACCACACATGTGCCAGGTCATGCCAAGGTGCATGTAACGGCCATCTAACTTTCCAGGAACGAATCCTCACAGCATCAGCACCCATATGGTACTTGAACTCCCCATCCATTTGCCTGCTATCGTGCTGCACCATAGATATGCCCATGCTCTTGCTTTTATCTGGAGGACATAATTGCTCTTCTAATGCCCAAACAAACTAATAAATAGTTCATTCTATCTTGCCACAATGCAGAATATGAGAAGAATGGGTAGTTACACTTATCTTATTACTATCGATATTATTATACAAAATATAGAAAAAATACTATAATTACTCAGAATATAGTAATGGAGAAAGTTAACTAACTTGTATAACAATGGTGGCTCATATGGCACAAATCAAATGATAAGTGTCAAAAGTAAAATAGTAACACATATCTACTAGTTCAAAAGAGTTACTTAGAATATTAAATTATATTTAAGAAAGGGGTTCTTGTCTTACCAATTATTTAGACCAATTTATCTTTTTTTTATTTTTAAATTATTCTTCTTTATCTTTAAGTTTATTTTAAAATTCTTGCTTTTGTTTCCTAATAGAACTCTAGTTTATCAATAATAGAAGAGTAATTGTAGCCCTAACTATACCTCACTTCTTTCTCTTCCTAATAGATAGTGTAACGGCCGAAAAAATTTTTGAATATTAAGACATCTGGACCCCTACTACTATCCCTTTCTCCTTTCTCTTATCTTTTTCTAGCTATATGATGCCGGTGGTATGCTTGCATGATCAACAGACCCAGTCAAATAGGGGCGGCTCAACACATGAAGAGGTCTAAAGCTAAATACTAAAATGAGGCTTCTTTTTTATTAAATTTATGTAAATTTTTTACTAGAATTTGATTTTTCTAGCTTTTTTAGATGCAAAATTCCTAATTAATTTTATAATCAAATTCTTCTAACATTTCTTTTTAATTGATAATATAGCTAATCTATTTAATCTTTTTTGAGATATTATTGATTTTAAGTAAGATTTTATTAATTTTAGTTTTGAAAAACTTCTTTCTTCCAAAGCAACACTTATTGAAATTGTTAACATTATTCTAAAAGAGATATATACATTTGAAAAAGAGTCAAATCTTCTTATATGATTGAGTATATCGATTGGACTGTTATCTTCCACTTATATAATTTTTTTTAAATTCTAGTTCTGAAGTAAATCTAAACTATCAATATTTAAAATTAAGACAATATTCTTTCAAACTATTATTGTCTAGTGACTTTAATTTTTTACTACTAAATAGACAATCAAAAATATTTTCATATATCTTAAACTATTCAAATCTACTTTAGAGTGAAAAAATTGCTTGATCTACTATATATAAGAATAATCAATTATAAATAATTCTTTAAGAGATTTTATTATTTTATTATCAATATTCTTATCAAATTATTTTTTCTATGAATGATATGTTTATCATAAAATTTAGATTCTATTTTCATTTCAGATATAATTTTATTAGAAGAAATCATAGTGGATGTAAATTTATCTTCTTTATATTTTTTAGAAAAAGAAAGAATACCTTTTAGTTATTCTATAGCAACATCAATATGCATATCTTTTGATTATAAATTTTTACTAACTGAGTTAACAATAAACAATATATCATACCAAATAGTCATGCCCAACAAAACTCAAAATTTCAAACTCATATGTTCGTAAGTAATTAACTTCACTTTAGTTTTAGGATCTTCACTAACTTCTGCTAATTTCAATAAAGTATCTATTATTTGTGGAGGTTGGAATCTATATTATTTTAACACCTTCGATACGACTTTCTCAACATATTTGTGACAATAATTTAAGAGTTAGATCGGTATATTATCTTATAAAATTTTCATCATTTAGTAGAAGAAGAAAATAGTGAATGTATACGTTGTACCACTCTAAAAATAATATAATTTAGTTCAAGTATTAGCCATGTCACAAATACTAAATTTAGATTGTGACAATTATATGGTGTATAGAAAGATGTAGGATTTATATTTAAAGTCTTTTTGCACTCCTTGCTATTTGTCCTTCGTATTAGATCCATTATCATATCTTTGTCATCTTAAATTATTAATATCAAGTCGAATATATTTATTTCATCCACAATGGCATCAAAATGATCTTTTCTAGTTGTATCATCTACTTTTAAGAATTTAAAAAATATTCCATAATTTTGATTGGACTTGATGAAATATCTAGACATCACAATATAAAAGATATTTATTCTTGATGACTTGTGCACAGGCTATTATGAGACACTTTTTACGGCCATTGTGGATGATACCCAACATTATTATGTACTTTAATTATATTTTTATCCACTTTATGTACCATTTTTATTAAACTAAATGCTGATGTACCAATTAAACATGACATGGATATCATTAAAATTCTCATCAGAATTAATAATGAAAATCTTTGTAGCATGCTACCAATTTGTGTTTATGTATGTTGAACTGAGGTTACTTAGTAGCCTAATGTTGCATAGCTTTGAATCTAGTGCTCATTTTTCTTTATTTTTTTTTGAGTAATATTGGTGTCTCTATTGCCAAGCATTTCATTTTTCCCCAAATTATAATATGTAATGGCGAAGGGTTAGTACTACCTCTTTTAAAGAGAAACCAAACCTAGCTTTCCAATTTATTAAGGGGGGAGTATGAGAAAAAGCAGGCCCCTTGCATCTATTTAAGTTCTCAGCCTCTTTTTGCAGTTAGCGTTCTTAAAATAAGTAATTGCATTTTATTTTAATTCTTCTTTTACATTAGCCAATAATTATACTAGTCTCACTATGAACAATGATTACTCACATTATTTAGGTTAAATTGTGACAGTCTTCCAATTATGAATTTGTGGTTTAAACTAGCTTTTTTGAAGTAGCCTGCAACATATGGTGCACATGCACTACCACCGGCTATAGCCATCTTTGAACTATTTGATGTGATATAGATGTAATATATCTTAGGCTTAATGATTTCAAAAATTTTAAATTTTTGAGAGGTTTTCATTTTTATCCCTAATTTTAGTTCGTTGCAATCAGGTCATTGAACTTTTGAAATGTTATAATTTCTTTTTAACTATTACTTTCGTTTAAAAATTGTGATAGAAATGGTCATGTGCCGTCACATAACACTTAGTGAAAGAAGATGTGGCATGGAATTAGTCGATGTGGAATTCTCAGCTCTTCCATTTTTCTACTTTTCTAGCTAGGGTTTAAACTCCTTTCCTCTTTTGCTCCTCTTCTAGTTTGGGTTTGCTCTTTCTTCTCCCTTTTCTTTCTCTTCTAGCAAGGGTTTCTACTTCCCATTTTTCTTCATTTTCATCCACTACTATTCTCTAAAATCCGCATCATTTGTATCTCTTCTTCTAGATGTTTAAAGAGGAGATAAGCATATGGGCTTAGCATTGTTGAAGGAGTTTTATAACTTTGATGGACTATTATGTAAGAAAGATTTATCTTTTGTAGCATATACTCCCTGAAAATAGCTGGCTTCTCAAGAGTCATAGGGGGTGTAGTAGTGGACTTAGTGGTGGAGGCAGTCTTGGTGGTGGTGGTGCTCATAGTGGAGGCTTTGGAGTTGATGATGGTAGAGATAGAGATATCGATAATGGCATAGGAGATGATGGGGTTTTAGAGTAGGTAGTGGTAAGGAGGAAAGGATAAAGTAAAAGTAGAAACTCTAGTTAGAAGAGGAAAGAAGGAAGAAAGGGTTTACAAAGGTTCCACATCAGCTATTTCATGCCATATTAGCTTCCACTACATATCATGTAATAGCACGTGACTATTTCTCTCATGACCATTAGATGGAAGTAGTAGCTAGGGAAAATTATAATATTCTAAAAGTTTGATATCTAATTGCCATGAATCAAAGTCCAATATAAAAATGAAAACCTTCAAAATGTTCAAAATTTTTAGAGTAATTAAGTCTATATCGTAATAGAATTTTTATTTTACTCTGCTTTAGTTGTCCACCATAAAATTAATCATTCTTTTTATTGAATCAAGAGGGTAATTGTTGTTGTGCTAAACTCGTTTTGGTCCTACTGTCAATTTATGGTCTCTTTTTCATCTGATCTTGGATCATCAATTCATTCACGAATTTGTTGGCCCTATGTATTGAAAGAAGAGTGTCCTATAAGTCAATCGCAAGTGTGTTGCGAGGAAATTTTTTTTTATAATTTTTCAACTCATGTAATGATATGTATTATTTGATAATAAAATGAGACATTGATTCATCATATTAGCTGCATCTTATTATGTCTAAGATTATGATCAACCTCAAAGATTAGGACAACGATTTTAAGAGATATGAATGAGTCATGCTGGTGAGAATTAAAACCCTAAAATTCTAATCTTAAATATTTCTGATCATAGGAACATTGAGTCAGAGATTAATATTTTGGATAAACTGGCACATCCTATGTATGCTCGATGGAGAGGGTGATAGATCTCACAGCCACTTGTATGGGACACTAATACAAGGACATGGATGCTCATTTGAAAATGAGTCCACTGAATTGACTCGATGAAAGAGAATATCTTATAGAAGCCTTACTTGCATGTCAAAGATGGTTCTCTCAGTAGAAATTGTGCAAGTAATCCTTAGACTTGAGATCACCATGGAATCCTGTGCACATGAATCCATATTTTGGTTCATACTCAAGTATGGCATTAAGACATATACGGGATATTCTGGATATGGTGGAGTGTGTATGAAGGTTATGAGTAAGTCAATATAGAATCGATCACTCCTAGTAAGAGGAGATCACATTCTGTGTATTTTCATTCCTAGATGACTCGAAAAAAATCTTTTGGCCAAAAGTAGGAAGAAGATTAGAAAGAGTTTCTAATGTTTCTTCATTGAAGTCATCATTGGTTAATTGAGAATTGATATGAATATGTATTTGAGTTTGATATGGTTCTATACTCATGAACATATTTAGGATGCAGGAATGATCGAAGGATTGAATTACACGGTAACTTGCCACTGAAGGATATATTTGGTATTTCTATCAAATTTCATATTTTTTGGATAGTCATGATATGTTGCTAGACATCAATCTTAACTTGTAGATTTGATCGAATTAAAGAATTTAATTCGATCGTCAATTAGAAAGGGTTCTAATTGCTAAAATCGGGTTAGCTCGATTGGACCTAAATCGGTTAGATTAAAATCTAATCAAATTAGGTCAACTTGTACTCGAACCTACTGTTGACTAGATGTAAAATTCAATGGGTCACACATATATAAAATTAGCCAAGGACCCTTTGAATAAGGTTGATTGAAATTTGGATTCAATCAGGATTCTGGTAAGCATGCTAGTACATGTGGAAATCTTAGCTCTTTTGGAGATCAATTTGATCTCATGCCTTGCTGATTTGTTAGTTCAATTTGGTGTGCATTTGGATCAAGTCAAGCCACCTAGAAATAGTTTAAAAGAGGCACCACATCTTATCTTAACGCCAAAAAACCAAGAGTCCAAGATGAGAAGGACTCTTGGCGCAAATATGCAGAGTGCACGTGCTATTGGTTTTGGCATGCAGATGGACTAAGAGTCCTTCTATTTTGGGTCTCTATTTTTATGGCAAGTAGATCAGATTATGAACCACTTAGACACCATTTAAAGTATAAAAATCCATCAAATTGTGCATAAAAAATTTTTGGAACATTGCTGCGTGTGTGACAGGTTTTTCTGGATGCACGAAGGGATGCGAAGACTCCTTCTGTTTAAGGAGTCTTAAGTGACTTTTTATCTGATAATTTTTTGATAAGGATTAGTTTTAAGTGTTGATCACATGGTAAAAATCTAAAAATTATCAGATAAAGAAAGGTTGCTTTTGATGCCCTTTATGGGCGTGCATGCGCATGACAGTGAGAAGGTGCTCGCGTGTCTCTCTGGTGAAGAGTCCTTCTTAAGTTTGAACTCTTATTCAAATTAGGTGTCACTTACTGATAGCCTTTCTATTTGAATAAAATATTACATGATAATTTTTCACATTGATCTAAAGTCAGAAGAGATGCGAAAAGCATCTCATTCTGGGTATGCGTGTATGAGAGGGCTGAAATCGACGTATGACACCCTGAAGAGTCCTTCTGTTTAAAGACTCTCAGATAAGTGGTACGTGAACTTGATATATTTTTCCAGATGAGGCTTGCCTTCTCTATTGGTGACTCATTTGGTTCTATAAATAGGGGACAGTAGAATGGTTGATCATTCAATTCTTACATCCCCTATCCACTCCCTCTCTCCTTCTCTTACAACTCTAGGGTTTAGGACAAAGGCTTGTTCTTTCAAGACAAGCCAAATACTAATAGCTTTAAGGGTTTAAAAGTCTAAAAAAAGGTGGTCAGGTCTAGTGGGTGGTTCTTAGAGGTTCAGACTTAGGTCTAAAAGAAGATCTGATCGATTGGGGGCTAATCGAGTTCTAGGGGCTAGAACTCTTGAAGCAAGGTGAAAGAGGTGTGCTGTCCTTGGTTCAATTTCGTGTGAATCACCATTGGAGGGTGGATACTTGGATGCCTTGTAAAAATTAGATTAGCACTATAGATATTCTTCTGATCCAAATTTACATCTATTGTTTTTGATTGACATAGTCAAGGATTTTTGGGCATTAGGGTTTCGGTGCATTGAGTGTTTTGAATAAAATTTTAAACACCTAACCCTTCTACTGTGCCATCAGAACCCAACAGTGGTATTAGAGCCTATCTTGAGCTTTATAATTAAATATTAAATTATTATCTTGGTTGTGATCAAGCATGAATTTTGGTTTGGTTCAAGTCGGATCAAGGATTGAATCCGATTGAACATCCAAACCCTAGCATGTCTTAGAGATATGTTTTATGTTAAAATGCATGATGTATATATAGAATCTTTCTTAGTAGCTTAGTACTCTAATTGGGGTTCATCGCCAAGCCATTCGGTTATAAGAGCAAGTAGGGTTTAAAGACCTTCTCTTCCTATTCCATAGGGTACTCTTATGGCGTGTAGGAGTGCCACTGTGATGTCCCAAGAAGAAAAATCACGAAAAAGTATTTGTATTCTTACATGTTATTAGAATTTCATGCATATGTGATATGCTTGAGATGCTTAATTATAATCATATTATATGATTGTGTTTTCATATCTTAGAGATAT
>KE505410.1:0-15012 GCA_000441515.1 Elaeis oleifera
ATATGTATATATATATATACATATACATATACACTTATACTTGTGTGTGTGTGTCTATATATATATATATATATATGCATAAGTATAAGTATATATATATACTTATAGTTATGTATATATATACTTATACTTAATTATGTGTTAATTTAATAAATTTGTATTGTATGGAGCGATAGACCCGTCAGTTGATTGATGTACATATTCTAATATATCTATATATTTATTTATTTTATACGGATGGAAGAATTATGTACATTTGTCAATTGATTATTCATTATGGATAATTTAAAAAATACAAGTAATTCTATAGGTCATTACAGTAATCAAATGGTATGCTGAGGGTTCGAAAGAAATTTTGAATAGCATTTTTTTTTATTCTTCCTACACGAGAGAACCAAGGAGAAATGTTATTGAAATTTTTTCGACCCTTATTATATATCATTTAATTACTGTAATAGACCTATAGAATTAATGTATTTCTGAATGGGATATGACCTATCTTTACCTATTAGTTGATGATAGGATGCATTTATTATGTAAGTTATTTTGAATGATAAATAGTATTTAGCAATTGCCAGATATTTATGTATATGTAGAATTCTTAGATAATCTGCCACAAATCGTAGTTGGATGGATCATCGAGTAGTCGACAAGGAGATTTCTGCTGAATATAGGGAGGATGTAGAGTACTTCTGTGATTTTATTTTGAAAATGTGGCACTCTTACATCAAGGACGGGCTCATTGCCCTTTGTAACAGATGTGGCAATAGAGAATATTTGATAGAGATACAATTACTATCCATTTGTATAAGAGTAGATTTATATCCAACTATAAGTATTGGTACCTATATGGAGAGACGTGGGAGAAAGTTGCAAGGGTTATAATTGAGTAGGATATGAACACAAATAGAATGATGGACATGGTTATGGATGCAGCTGGTCCTGAATTTAACTGAAATGTAGAGAACGATCTAAAAGCTGGCGCGACGATTTTTACCGTATGCTGAAAGATGCTAATAAACCACTGTAGTCGGGATATGAAACATACATTGTACTATCAGTTGTGTCCAAGTTGTTGAACTTGAAGGTCGAGTTTAATATGACAGTCAATTATTATGATAGGATGGTAGCAATAATAAAAAAAATACTATCGAAAGATGAGAAGCTTGTTGGGAGCTTATATGCTTCGAAGAAAATGATGAAAGGGTTGGACATGAGATATGAGAAGATAGATGCATGCCGTAATGGTTGCATGCTTTTCTATAAGGAGGACCAACAGAAGAGCTCATGCAGCGTATACGGTGCAAACTGATTTAAGCCAAGGTAAAGGATAGGAATCAGAAGGACATATTGTACAAAGTTTTTTGATATATTTTCTCACTCCTAGACTTCAGAGGCTCTACTTGTCCAAGAGTACTGCTAGACAGATGAGATGGCATAAAGAAGGACCACACAAGCATCCTGATATGATGTGTCATCAGTAGGACAACGAGGCATGGAAGCAATTTGATGCTTGCCACCCTTTATTTGCTCAGAAATTACGCAATGTCCGATTGGATCTATCTATGGATGATTTTACATCGTTCGATCATGCAGTGGCCTCTTATTCATGTTGGCTAGTCTTTATCACTCCATACAATCTGTCACCTAGGATGTGCGTGAAAGAACATAGCATCTTTCTTACATTAGTTATTTTTAGATCATGACATCCTGATAGAAGTATTGATGTATATCTAAGGCCTCTTGTTGATAAGCTGAAATTGTTATAGTCCGATGGTATTCATACTTTTGATGCATCGAAGAAATAGAATTTTATAATGAAGGCTGCATTGATGTAGACCATTAGTGATTTTTTTGTTTATGGGATGCTATCAGGATGGAGCACTCATGAAAAGTTAGCATATCCCTATTGCATAGAGAATACAAAATCATTTCAGCTTGAGCATGATCGTAAGTCCTGCTAGTTCGATTGTCATCATCAATTTCTCTCCGAGCATCATCCTTTTCGAAAGCAGTGGGACAGTTTCAGAATGAATAAGATAGAGAAGACCATACACCCAAGCACCTTAGTAGTTTGAAAGTATTTCAGAGGATATCTCAATTGGACGAAGTCTCGTTTGGTATTGAATTTGACAAGCAGAAGCCTCGGAGATTCGGCACAACTCATAACTGGATGAAGCGAAGCATCTTCTAGAAATTGTCCTACTGGTCCATCAATTTAATCTGTCATAATCTTGACGTCATGCATATCGAGAAGAATATATTCGATAATATTTTCTACACTGTTATGGATGTCAAGGGCAAGACGAAGGATAATCTCAAGGCTCGAGCAGATATGAAGAACATATGCAAGCGTCCTCTATTAGAGCTGGTTGAGGTGTCACCTAAAAATTTCTGAAGTCGAAAGCATCTTATACCTTAACAAGAAAGCAGCTGAAAGATATTTGCGATTAGTGTAAGAGCCTTAAATTCTCAGATGGTTATATAAGTAATCTAGCTCAGTGCGTCAATATCAAAGATTGCAGGTTTCATGGGCTAAAGAGCCATGACTGTCATGTATTCATGCAACGATTACTCCGATTAGCTTGGCGTGATCTCCTTTCCAACTCCATATGGAGTTCTTTGATCGAGCTTAGCCTTCTATTCAGAGACATTTGTGCTACCGAACTATCCACCGATTACATCTCCAGTTTTGAGGCTAGCAATGTAGAAACCATATGTAAGTTGGAGAAGATATTTCTTCCAGCTTTTTGACTCCATGAAGCACCTCGTGATTCATCTGGCATATGAAGCTAGGATGGGAGGTCCAGTGCAGTATAGATGGATGTATCCATTTGAAAGATACATGCACAGTCTCAAGAAAAAAGTGAAAAATAAGATCCGAGTCGAAGGTTCTATTGTGGAGACTTATATAATAGAAGAGATTTCAAATTTTAGCCGATACTACTTTAATCACAGTGTACAAACCAAGCTGACTCAAGTGGACCAAAATGATGATGGTGGTGTTGAGGGATCAGAGTGAGAGATCTCAATATTTGCCTATCCCGCTAGAGAATTTGGGCATGAGGTTCATTGGGTTTCTCCAATACTGAACTTCGATAAGCAGAGACATATATTTTGCTAAACTGTACGGAGGTCGACCCATATATCCTGTAAGTATCCATCATAATCCCACTCTTTAATCACTTATTTCAGTATACTTATCTTATGCATGTTTAGGCGATAGGATGAGATGCTGAAAGGAGAAAACCCGAGTATAAATGATGAAGAAATATCAACACAGCGCTAAAAAACTTTACATGTTGGTTCCGTCAATTGGTAAGCATCCATTATTATTTTATATATTTTAATTTTCAAATTTATTTTTTATAATATGCAGGTCATTCAACGGAGCGAGTCCATACTAACGAAGCTGAGACCATTAGGTTATGGGCCTGAAAAATACGTGACATACTATAATGGCTGTAACGTAAATAGTTTCAAATTTCACACCCAGCAATATGAAAATTATAAAAGCACAATGAACAGTGGTATATGTATAAAAGACAGCTGGTGGGAAGATAAGTTGGAGAGTGACTACTATGAAATCTTCGAAAAAGTGATTAAAATGAGCTACATTGGAGGTAAAAGTGTCATTCTATTTAAGTACCAATGATTTGATACTAACAATAGTATGAAGGTTGATCCATGGTACGGGCTTATTGAAATCAAATATTGATCAAAAGCTTATGTCAACAAGCGATTTGTACTAGCTGCACAAGCTACTCAAGTGTATTATACTCTTTTTCTATCAAAGAAAAGAGGAAGAAAAGATTGGTGAGCTGTATGCAAAATTAAGTCTTGAGCTGTTTATTATGTGCTCGAAGAAAAAAAAGAGTCTCAATTATCAGAATGCTTTCAAGAAGATGAGACAGTAGGAGTTCATCAATCATTCGATGATGTGGAATTGGATGCTCTTGAAATTCTCCTATGTGAAGATGGCCAACATGAGGAGGTAGATCCAAGTGAGATTGTTTTAAAAGACAATCTTTTCCAAAAGGGGAAGAAGAGGAAGAGGTGGAAGAAGAGGAAGAAGAGAAAAAATCGAAAGAAGATTTCAAAGGATACTAAACATCTGAAGAGGCAGATGAGTAGTACGCTAAGTATATAATTCTTGGATCATTTTAAATCTTACATCATTTTAAATCTTGCATTACCATCCATAATTGTATAATTAATTTAATAAATCTATTTATTATTATTTTCAGAGAGCATACTTCATAATTTTTAGAGGTCGGAGCCGTGCTAGTTGAGGATAGAGCTCTCAAGGAGAGAGCGATCACGCGGTCAGCTCGCATGGTTCTACACCTCTCTCATCGGGCTATAAGCTCTAAAACTTAATTTATATATTTTCATTTATGTTATTTTGTCATTTGTTAACTAATATAACATTCTTTGTATTAAATATTTATGCTCGGGTTCAGAGGATAAGGAGTCACCAATAACCCACAGTCGTATGCAGTAGCAATCGCCGGCTCTTAGACACAGCACCATGGTCGAGGAGCCGTCCATCTCACGGCACCTCCAACTCGATCGAAAGATAGAGAGATCATCTATATCTAGAGGTGCTCGTAAGTACTATATGTTCAATTAATATGTTTAGAATTTAGTAATTTTAAAGTTAACATTTATTCTTCGAAATCAATTTTGCAACACATTCAGAGAGCCTTCTACATCTCATGTCGTTATCGGGATCATACACTGATTGATGTTGGGATCGATGAACGAGTTCTCGAGTTGATCGTCGAGAGCTCGTGATGCAGCCTGAGAGATGTTTCTGATAATTAAACTAGTTTAATTTTAATTTTGGTATATTAATATTTTAATTACATATTAATGCATGCTTGCTTCTATCTTGCAGGAGTACTACCAATTCGAGACTCCCTAGGATGAGGAGGCTAGCCGTCGAACTTTCGAGGAGGTGGCCACACCGAGATTCTGAGATGGCCTCTACAGTCTTAGGCAGTCTGCCATCCAACACATCGATTTTTAGTCACCATCAGACTGGAGGTCCTTTATGGATCACTGGATGCAGACGGATATATGGCAGGCCCTCTGTGACCAGTGGAGCAGCGAAGAGTACTCCAATAGACGGCAGAGGATCCGAAAGAATTGAGCCACCCAGCAGGATTCGATCAGGCATACGAGCAGCTTGGTCGGCACACATGTTGTGGCCGACAAATTGGTAAGAAATCTATACCAAAATTCTTTACTAAAACTGTAAAACTCTCATATGCATGCTCTAATTAATTAATTTATTATTTATTTATTGTAGACTCGACAGTGGGTCGTCCATCAAACCAAATGTAGTTCTGGGAGGCAATACACCAGTCTAAGAGGACTGATGACTATTTAGATTTTACGTCACGATAGATCGTGGTAAAGACTTCAAATTTTATTTACTAATTAAGTTGTTCCATGATCTAATTTTTATATTAGAACTAATGTATTTCTGAACTATGCAGACGTGTTATGTCGAGTACGTTGCTGAGAGGTACGATGATGATCCATCTTCTCAGCCCCCCTTGACCTTGAGGGATGGCTCAGCACCATCGGGGTGGTGAGTCGGAGTCAGGTCATAGGATTCGACCACAACTTCGATCCTCCACTGGCTCGATATTCGTCGGCATCCTCATAGGACTTGACGTTCCAGACCTGGAGCAACGCACACATGAAGAAGGTCGTGCAGAGGCTTCTGAGCCAGCGACCTCAGAGCCTCCTGGATGCCATCTGTGATACGATCGTGGAGCTTCTCCAGAATCCACAACTATAAGATCGACTGGGCTCATCATCCCAGCCATCACATCAAATAATTATATTACTAAATTCTTTTACTTATTTTAAGTTTTCATATTTAGAAGCTTTATATATTTAGATTTGAGTCCAGAAAAGAGATTTAAGAGCTAAAAATTCAATCTAATCATTCAATCGATGGATCAAAGGTGTCTATAGTTCCGTATCATCGAATAGAACGTATAAGAATAATCTGTTTAAAAATTAGAGGAGTGTATCGAAAGATACACCTCCGTATCGAAAGATATGCCTTCGTATCAAAACTTACTAATATTGTTTATTTTTCATTATAGGATACTGGAACATCCGGCTCTCATCTACCAACTACTAAAGAGGAGTGGAAGGAAGAGGAGGCGGACGACGATGAAGATCGGACTTTTTTTTTTCATGTATTGTATTTCTTTATACTGATTGTAAAAAATTATATAATTTATATTTTTAATATAATATAATTAATTTTAAGTTTGTTGTCATATTATCTTTGGATTTTAATTATAATAAATATTAGGAATCATAATTCATTATGATTAATTAAATAATTTTAAAAATATTTTATTATTTTTTAAAAAAATAAATTAATTATTAGTGACGGTATTAGCGATGAAAAATACAATCGCTAATATTTATTAGTGACGATACCGCCATCTCTAATATTTTTTTAAAAAAAATTATTTAATTTAAATTTAAAAATAGAGACGATATTAGCGACGGTATTTTTTATCGCTAATAATTATTAGCGACGGCATTAGCCACGAAAACATCATCGCCAATATTTTTTAATTTTTTAAAAAAATTTAAATTAAAATTTAAAATAATTAGCGACGAAGTTATTGCATCGCTAACACCATCACTAATAGTCGTATTAGTGATGGCGGTATTTGCTATCACTAATAAAGATATTTAACAATAAGATTTTTCAAATCAGCTGTTACGATGAAATTAGCGACGGCAACATTATTAACGATGGCAGCTGAACTATTAGCGACAGCAAATAGCCGTCGCTAATAATCCTGATTCTTGTAGTGTGGTGAGCTTGGAGCGTAGCGGGTTGCCGATGAAAGCATGGGTTTGGAGGTTGATGGACATGATGGGTGAAATTCTTGATCGTCGGGTTAGGGTTTTGGGAAGCGAGCATCTCAGTCTCGAGATTAGGATTTGGGGAGGAGGGAGGAACATCACTTAGCGGCCATGCCTTTCTTTATGGTTTGCACGAGGAGGAGAGGAGACGCACCACGCGGGCGAGCAGGGTTCAGAGCAGGAGAGGAGGGGAGGGAGAGGCTGAGAGATAGAGAGGGAGACTGAGAGACTGAGAGAGGGATGGATATTATATTTTTAATATATATAATATTATTATATTATATTATTCGGGTTTCAGCTCTATCGGGTCTGGGTATTAAATATTCAGACCCTACCCATTTGCATTATGATTTATCGGATCCGGATCTGGGTCTGGATAAATGGGTCTGATGCTAGTATCAGACCTAGACTCGTCGGGTAAATACCATGCGGGTCTCGGGCCTGGATCTGGCCCGTTGATAGCTCTACCCTATTTGAAGGCACATCACTTTTCACTATTGCATGGTGTCATTTTGAAGAAGTTTTCCTATTTGCACACTTTCTTGGCTATCTTTAGCATTACATATTATGAACTATGGCCTTTTAAAGGTTGTGGTACGAGGATTTTTCCACGTATAATCAGTTGAAGCAATTTAAAGTCATGGATCTTTTTGCTGTGGTCGTGAACCCAACTGTTTCATAGATACTATGACTGCTATTTGTAATGTTTGGCTTCCATAAAGCATGCAGCAACAGGTTTATTGTGGATTTTATCAAAAAAAAAACAGGTTTATTGTGGAAGTTCTTACGCTGCTATTGAAATCTAACGAAAGTTATCCTGCACCATTTGCTGTTCATGGTTCGGAAATAATGTGACTGTTTTGTTACCAAAATGATGGTTTTAGATGCAGTCATCTGTGATGCACAGCTTTTTTAAAATTCAGAGGAACAATTTACCTTCGGAGTTCTGCATAAGGATAATGCTATGTTTAAATTTCACAAGCATTTTGTTTTAACTTTTCAGGAGACCACAGGCTTGAGTATTTGATTAGAAAGTAGACATCATTATGACACTGGCTGCCCATGGATGATCAATGCTTTTGTAGAGATGTCTTGTATTTAGATTAGCACTGGTCATAAAATAATAGGGCCTTTAGTTTGTTGGGCAGAACATGTTGTCTTTGAAGTGAGAGTATTTTCTAGGATTTTTTTCTTTTGTACTCTATAATTTTCATGATTCAAGATAGTGAAAATCTCAGTCCTTCTCCGCTCATGATTTTTCCTGAATTTAAGAGTTTTCATGTAAATTCTGTATGTTTGTATTGACCTTTGTCTCTTTGATTTCTTATTTATTGACTGTTGCTTATCTTCTTCAGGTAAATCCCAAGAAGTGGCCAACAGCTTCAAAAGCGCTGAAACATCCTTCGTTATCTTATCCATATAAGCCCATATCATCATGAGGCACATCCTTGTATGTCTAACCTATGTGATGCATCTTGCAGGAAATACTCACCCGCATCACTACTGCATGCCTGCAATGTGGTATGTAATAGACTTGTATATTCCTACCGTGGGTAGAACAATTCACTATTATCGTATGGTAGTACTTCATTTGTTTGTGGTAAGGCATAGCGCATGTCGACATGCAGTGATTAATTCCTTTTTGGAGAGGGAAAGTTTCCTGTTGTATATGATGCGATAATTGTCAAGGATTCGTGTAATTTTCTGGCAGACAGCGCTTTAGTTACTGTGGAATTTTCCTAAGCCCAGTTCTGTTCCGAATTTGTTTTTAAGTTATTTACTAAACATTTTGCTTGGAACTTTGTGGTGAAGCTGGTTTTCTATTTTGATCAGCGCCGTCATGCGGCTGCGCTTCATTTGTAAGAAAGCAGGTTTTCTGCAACAGGAGCAACCTAGAATCAAAAAAACCAGCTGATATAGAAGTTTCACATTTGTCACAGACCTCTTAATTATAATGAACACCAGAGAATCAGAATGCATCTCAAAAGTT
Organism: Elaeis oleifera; assembly: GCA_000441515.1. NCBI lineage: Eukaryota > Viridiplantae > Streptophyta > Magnoliopsida > Arecales > Arecaceae > Elaeis > Elaeis oleifera. The sequence continues at coordinate 8,900 of KE505410.1, forward strand.
ACATTTCTTCTTCTCAAATTTAGGAAGTCGAAGGTATTGATCTCTGCAATCGGACGAGACAGCGAATTAATCAAACGAAAAACTGATATAGAAGCTTCGCCGCTAGAAGCTTCTTGCAACCACAATTAACACAAGATGATCAAAGATTCATTTGGAAAGCCCGTTTCTATATGTCCAATATCGAATGGAATCGAAAATATCCAAGTAGGCAAAAAGGGCGACAACGAGATGCCAAGTCCTAGAGATCCACAGACGCCGAGATAGCTGGATTACGCCAGGTGCCATACTCAGGGTTAGGCCTTAAGCCCAAGACTGGCTCGAGCCTGGATTAGGCCCATGGGTATCAGGAACGACCCTGACCCATCTGATGGTGCCGCCTTTGGACGCGTCAAGCGTGGCTTGCATCTTGTTTCTGCCAAGTCCTAAGTCGAGATTTCAGATTGTTTGGGCCCATCCAGCCTATTGACAACCATACTATACGTCCCTTGAATTTGTTATAACTGTATACGTTTGATTCACGCCTAATTATGTGAATGTAAGTGCTAGCGCAATACCTATTTCGTTTAAGAATCTACAGGCAAAAACACTATCTACGGGTAGTTGTCATGAACAATTTCGCATCCGAGAGAGCATAGCCAGAAGCAGTGGGCCTGCGGCGGAGGAAGCACTTAAATGTTGCGGAATTGGTTTTTGGCAATCAGACTACTGTTCTCGAAAGTTTAATGTGAAATCCGCTCAGCTGCTTCATTTCCTTTCTGTCAAAGAAGACACTGATTTCTTTTATTTCATTTAGGAAATAGAAGCCAATGGTTTCTTCTTTTTGTTTAAGAAATGCAGACTATAGAATGTCATGTTTTAGAAAGAATAGCGGACGAGATCAAACAAACAACTGGAAGTGAAAATTTTCATGAAGAACTTTGTTGTAACCGCAATTAGCACCAGAGAATCGGAAATCCAATTCTACATTTCGATGTCAGAACGGATCGAAAATACCTTGTAGAGTGAGAAATCGGCAAGAAAGGATGACGAGTCGCCACGTCACAGTCCCTCGTCCTCCAGATCCACAAACGCTGAGATCGCTGGAGAGACGCTGGGTGCCATATCGGAGCACCCGGCGGCGGGACCCGAAGGGCCGCAGGCCCCCTCCACCGACGGCAGCCCTCTTCGGCGCCACCGTCTCAAAGAACCCGTCCTCCGGTGGCGCCGCAGCCGACCACGTAGCCGCCGCCAGATCCGCCAGGTACAGGTGCGGGAACGGCAAGAAGATGCCGTGGACCACGACCTTGGAGTTGTACACCGCGTCGGGACCTTGATCGGCACGTAGTTGATTCTGAGGGCCGATCCGGAGGGACCGACGGCGGCGGTGTCGGTGGAGCCGGAGTGGGTGACCACCAGGTGCTGGCCGTGGACCAAAGTCGGGAAGGTGGTTCCCGCAGGGAGCCTTAGCAGGTCGGCGTGCATCAGGAGGCGATTGGGGACGACGTGGAACCGGACATTGGTCACATAGGCGTGGCCGCCGGCGAAGATGGCGGAGTCGTCGACGGCGAAGACCGTCATGTTCTGGAGGCCGGCGAGCTCCGCGTACTTGATACGCATCGCGAGGGCGAGGATGCTGTAGCCCCCGCTGCGGAGGCGGACCATGGCGTCGCGCAGCATGAGCTGCACGATCGCCGATCCGGGTCGATGGCTGGCGATCTCCGGCGGAAAGTAGGACTTGGGGTAGGGGATGTAGTCCTGGCGGCAAGAAAGCGGGGAGAGGGGCTGACGAAGCCCTGGAGGCCGTGGATCACGATCCGGCCGTCGTTGAAGAGGTCTGGCCGGGTGACCTCAACGCCGTCGACGAAGATCTTGAAGGCAATGGGGAGGAGGAGTTGGATCCTGGGCGGGAGGCTGTGGAGGTAACGGTGAGGCAGCGGCCGGGGCTGGCGGTCTCGAGTTTGGAGCCGAAGGCGAGGTTGGAGAGGTGGATCTTGGAGAAGAGGCCGGGGACGAGGTGCTCGCGGAGGAGGGCAGCGGGGAGCAGGCGGCGCAGGAGCGAATGGAGTCGTCTGAGGGAGCGAAGACGGTGACGGGGCCGGAGGGGCGGCGGCGGAGGCGGAGGAGATGAGGGCGGGACCGCCATGGCGAGCTCCTGGAAGCCGAGGTTGGCAAGGATCGCGCCAAGGAGGGTCGCCTGGTGCGGCTCTTGGGGAGGCGGAGAACCGGATCCGGCGGGCGAGGTGGAGGGGGAAGATGGCTGGAAGGCGGCGGAGGAGAGGAGGAGGAGGGAGAGGGAGAAGAGAGCGAGGAGGGAGGAGAGAAGAGAAGGGAAGCCATGAACGCTTCGAGAAGAAGTGGAGACTGAGAGCAGTGGAGGGAGCCGAGAGCGGGGAGGGTATTTATGGAGCCAAGGTGGAGCGGGAGCTGGGCTGTTAGGCCGTTATGGTCCGTACCGTCCTTTCAAAGCTCTTTATTGACTAAATTGCCCTTCACTATTCTGTGAATTACCGAATTGCTTGGGTTTGGCATCTTGCTTGGGTGCAAGGATTAAAACGAACCGGATAAGGATCAGGCTGGTGCTATCCGACTCGATCCGATCCGTTAAAGCTTTCCACGGATCGGAGGTTTGATTTGGACAGGTCTGGCCATGTAGCCCAACTAGACTAGACCTGCTTTTTGTTAAAAAAAAAATTATAGTAAGAAAGGAGCATAAAGCTGAATTAAACAACGAGGGGTTATATAGTTACATCATGCATATACTATCAAATATATCCATACAAATATCCACAAGTTTGTGCCTAACAAATTTCATTTTCCTAATGGCTTCAAACTAAAGATGATGCAAATTCTCCTCCCAAAAAACCTACTGTGTGAATAGTTTGGTACTCTAGCCTACATCTTTTCCATCAAAGCTCACCTACGAATAGAAAGAACCTTGACAGCAGGCTACTTTGTTGATGTAGATGCAAAATACTAGACCTGACTAATGCTGAGGCAGATGCTAAAATAATAAACCTTGGTACACTGAGAAAGCCATCCAGTAAACAGGGACTATTCATGATACAGTGAGAACTCAAACTAAGATGAGACAAAGAAGTATACTCCCATGTAGAAGTGATACAAGCATTCTGCGGCCAAAAGAGCAGCATATATTGATTTTACAACTAGGGAAAGTGTTGTAAACATTTAAGTAGTAGCCAACTGAAAAGAGCAATTCATAGGGACAATCATGACATTTCTTTAATGACTGCTCGGATTGCAACACCAAGCCAATGTTTGATAAGGAACTCTTGCTCCAAGCTCTGCATTATGACAGTGAGACATAAGGTTTTGAACATGACAAACCATTCTCATAATATGCTTCCTCTTGCACTTGATCATAAATAAAATGAAGCCTAATGCATAACCAATTAGGCCATAGATTTGATAAACTATAACACAATTCTCAATTAACCAGAGCTGAGTACCCCAAAGAAGAGAAAATAATGCAAGGTACCAATCGGTGCCCAACCATATTTAATGGAACACAACATAATAACCCGGGTATAAGCTCCATAATAACTTGAACATGAGTGGCACCTGTGAGTATTAAGATCACACTCAATATAGGAATGCAATGAAGTGATACCATGCAAGTGCCCTCCATTCCAAATCATCTGCAACCAAAGGGATAATAAAGAAGAAATCTGAAAGTATTTGCCATTCAATACAAGTTTGAAGAGTTCTTTTGAGCTCAGTGGTTTGACAATCACTCCTCTGATACTAAAGCTGACAGTTGTGCTAATTATGTCTGTAATATAAGAGCTGATAGCTATGCCAACTAAGGTCGAAAATGCTTCGGTCGGTTTGGTTTATATGATTTTTTAAAATCAAACCAATATTTGGTTTATGAGATTTCTAAAACTAAATATTTGACTAAACACAATCGATTTCTTCAGTTTGATTTTATATTGGTTCGATTTATTCTTGTAGCTTTCCCAAATATTTGAACGGTTTGAACTATTTTTGGGTTTAAGTGGATTCGTCGATTTGGTTTCTATTTTGTGTTCCTTTATTATAATCCATAATCAAGTAAAATTTGATTTAAATTGGATTGAAATAAAGCAAATCAACATTTTAGATTCTTAATTCATATAAAGTACATAGTCCAACTTTGAATATACATATAACATAAGTGTATATATAAATATATGAAGCATATAATATAGGTGTATATATAAATATATAAATAACAGCATTTTAATTTCGGTTTGTTATTTTGGTTTGGTTTCAGCAGATTACATAAATTAATAACCAATAACCAAATCGAAATAGTGATTTTTCTATTTTATTCAACCAAACCGGACCCGTTAAACCGTCAAACTGATATATTTGGTTCGATTAGGATCGGATTGGATGGTTTAGACAGTTTAATCAGAATTTTTTACACCCCTAATGCCAACTTTGATATCTAAACATAACAAACCACATAACGATCCAATAGAATGCAATGCTCCAAGTTAGTATCACCACAACCACCCACTCAAGTGACCACTATTGTTATGACTTCCTAATATGCATAACATTACATCTATCAACCTAAGTAAAACAGCAAATGATGGATCAAGTAGATCCTCTTGCTTCCACATTATGTCACTATAAAAGGCATAGTTTGCTAGGAAGTCAACACTTGATTAGCCTCATGATAAGCATAAGAACTTAGCATACGAATCGAGAGGCTTTTCTGGCTAAAATATTTTATAAATAAGATTATGTTGTATTTAGAATAAAAAGTTTTGATCCAATTGGTGACCGTAAAGAATCTCACTCAAGCCAAATCTGTTCAGCACCACCTCTTGCACCAGCACCTTAAATCCCAATCAGGCAGTAGTAAGTTCATCCATAGGGATAGATTAGAGCAGTAAGAATTTGCCACTGATTCGAACCAATCTTTCCATATCATTTCTAATCACAAAACCTATTGCTGCTTGGTTAAGTGTTCTTAACATATGCATCAAAATTGACCTTCAACACCTCAAAGGGAGGAGGCAGCCACAACACCATCTTAGCCGAATGAGAAGGATGTATTTGTTGCATGCCATTGCCTTGGTACCTTAATGGGGTACCAAAGTAACTAAAATTATGAAGATGCCCAAGAGCTATATTATTTATGATGGTCTTTATTATCAACTGGTGAGGGGACTATATCATTTGTTGAAACAAACATTCATTGCAAGCTATCTAGATGGACCATGCCATTAAAGCAAATAAAGATTTATATTTCTCTTCCACCTTTGTATTAGATAAATAATCAATCAACATTGATAAAAAGTAAGACAAATTAAAATCATTGTTGCCGAAATATTTCATTTGGGTCCAACAATCCTTTGCAAATGAGTATTTCACAATTAGATGATCACAGTCCTCCTCCATCAACTGACATATATCACAATAAATCTTATTATTTGGAATTATTTCTCTTCTAGATAGTACAAATTTATAAGAAATTTATTCCAGACCAACCTCCACCAAAACATTTTAACCCATGGTTGAATTTTCAATTTTCAAACCCATTGAATATTAGGTGCTCCACAGGCAAAGAGTTTTGAGAAACAACATTCACATCAGATAGAATATGAATCCTTTAGCGTGACTCCACACTAGCTGATTAGCCTAGGATCCATGAATAAAGAAATTCTTTGGATCTGAGTCATCATGTCAGCCAAAAAGCAATTTTCAAGAAGATTAGCATCCCATTAACGATCAGAGATAATAAGTTTTGAGACCTTCATCTCATTAATATTAATCTCCATATTCAGATATGGAGGCCATCTGATTAGAGATATGTTAGTAAGCCAAGGGTTAGTAAAGACACTGACCTTTTGACCATTTCAATTAACCATTGGACTAGGGGTGAAAGTGGTATGAATATTATCCGTCCGAATCTATTTTCATATCCAAATCAATCTAAATATGGATAGAAATTTAAAGATCTGACTAATATCCATATCCGTATCTATATCTGTCAAAGAAAAATGGATATGGATATGGATCGACAACTATCCGATCCGTGTCCGAATATCCAAATCTATAAATAATCATATATAATTTTATATAGTATTTATTAATATTAAAATATGTAATTATATAATATA
>KE505410.1:15032-105901 GCA_000441515.1 Elaeis oleifera
AATTATCTAAGTAATATTTATAATGATATCTATATTTTCAGTACCCAAATTGTATCCGTATCCGTTTAAAACAAATATGGATATGAATTTTTCTATCCGAATAATATCCGTATCCATCAGGCAAAACAAATATGGATATGGATATGGTGGTATTCGATCCATATCTGATCCGATTTCAATCCTAATTAGAACTGATTCTAGACCAGCTTACCACATGAAGTAATTTTTCTCCATCTAGTAGCACAATGTCTAGGCATAACATAAGAATCCCAAGTCCCTTTAAAATTATTTTTAGCATTTACCACTTGAGCCCATATAGAGGATAGTTGTAAGACCAATTGAGCTGCGAACTTGCATAAACAAGCTTGATGATACCCAACAAGGGAAGACAAATCAAGACCTCTATGATCCTTAGGCATGCAAATCCGGTCCCATAAAATAAGATGAAGCCCTATATGATATGAAGAATTGCCCCATAAAATAGCATGGAACTCCTTTTCAAGTTGCAAGAGAGTAGCAATAAAAACAAGAACACATGATAAAGAACACAAAGGAATAGAGGCCAAGATAGAAGAAAGCAATGTTGCCCTTCCTATAAGAGATCGAAAACATCTTCCAAGACCAACCAGCAATCTTAGATGATACCTTATTAATAATAAATATTAAATCAATATATTTGTAGGCACATCCAAAATTAAGAACTCTCAAATATTTCTAAGTATCATTTTGTGGCATGATATGAAAAAAGAGAATAGATTTGATGTTTGATAGTTGAAGGGGTGGATAGGCTAAAAATTATACGAGACTTAAAGAAATTGATAGTTTGTTTAGAGATAGAAGTATAAACTTACAAAATAGAATGGAGAATAATAGCATCCCAAAGCCTAGCCCAGGCCACAGAAAACAACCATTTGCAAAAAAAATATAAGAGCTTACTTGTCTCCCTGTAGGTTTGTAAGCTCTCGGCAAATTGGCATTAACAATACAATGCAAAAATCTGAAGAAAATTTCAGAGCAAAGGATAAAAAATAAGATGAGAGTGGAAACCCTTGATGAAGATTCTTGATTGGCAATAACCAAGAAGTTAGACTCTCATTAATAAGAAAGGTGAATTGAGGTTCAACAACACAAGCTTTCACATATCCAAGAAATCTACCATGAAAATCATAGTACTGAAGAGTTTGAAACAACAAAGACCAATAGAGACGATCATAAGCTTTCTCTATATCTAACTTTAACATCATTATGCTTCCAGAGGAGGAAGCTTTTCCTAAAGAATACATTATTTCTGAGCAAATAATATATTTTCATGAATATTCCTTCTTGGAATAAAGGCCCTTTATTCCTCTGGAATAACCATAGGCAATGTAGACTTCAACCGATGCACCAACAATTTGGCAATAATTTTGTAAATAGATTATACAAACTAATTAGTCCATAATTATTCACTCCAATAGACTAGCTACCTTAGAAAATTAGAGCAATGTAAGTTCATTTCTATGAATTAAGAACAAAGCTATGATGAAATAAGAATTTAACAACCTCCACGGCCTCCTATTTAATCATGTGCCAAAAGTATTAAAAGAAGAAATTCAAAAAGCTATTAGGGCTTGGAGCTTTATTAGGATGTATACCTTGAATAGCCTTATAGATCTCTTGTTCAATTACAGCTCTAAGTAAAGATTCATTCTATTCTATTGTATCTAAGCATCTATTATCGATCAATCAAGATTTTTTATTCCTACTCTATCATCCATCTTAATTAAAATGATGCATTAGCATTACTCTAATAGCCTCAAGATCTTCAAAGCAATCTTTCTGAGTGTTATTTAAGAATAAATTCTATTATACCTCCTTAAAATAGTGGATCTATGAAAATATCTATGAAAATTGGGGCCTTTTGACACCAAAGTACCTTTGCAAATTAAATTTTCTGATAAACCCATAATAGAGCCAAAATGTGTATGGCTTTTGACTTATGAAGCCCCAATTTTGTGCTTCTTCCATCTATATGTGATATATTTGATCACTAAGTTGTTGCTACTAATGGAACAAATATCTCATACTTCATTTCTACTATTTTATAGCCTTTTGAGTGTTATACAATATGATATTGACAACTCACAATGGGTGAATGGTGAATGGTTACCTTTATACCTCCGAGCCTATCTTATAACTTCTTGAATATGCTTTCACAATCCAACCATATCTTTTTCGATCGAAAAGGTACCAGTCTTCTAGAACAACTATCAAAATAAAATTAAAAGGAGACAATGATCGGAAGCAAACCTAGCAAGATGATTGATCGTAGATTCAAAGAATATATCAATCCATTGATCAGAGGCAAAGGCACAATCAATTCTTTCTCAAACCCTCGCAAGTTCAAGTTTATTGTTACACAAGATGTAGTCTGGCTCCTAGTATCCCAAATCAACTAATCCACTATGGTGAAGAAAAGTACAAAATTTTGGATGTCTTGATTCGTTTGAAAGGGCTTATCCCCTTCCGCACACAATACACAATTAAAATCACTAACAAGAAGAAGTGGAAGGCCTAAGGAGAGAACTGAGAGGACCGCATCTCAGATTTTCAACCTCTCCACTCCACAAATGCTATTATAAATCACTCCCAAAACTCAAGAAGTCCTATTTGAAATATTAATAATTCCAAAGACATCATTCCTATCAATATGAGTAAACTAAACTGGCTCTAGATTTTTCTCCAAATAACGACCACACCCCCATAGAGACCCCTAGCAAGGATCATATAAATATCCCAAAAATGCCCCATAAACCTGCGAATGCGAGACAAGAATTGCTCATTCAGTCTGATTTCAAGAAAATAATAGACATCATGATTATATTGCCTAATAAAAATTTTGCTATAATTTATAAAAGGGATTTCACTGCCTCTCTATAATTTCAACTTACTATTTTCATTGAGACATAGTATTTAAACCTCCTACACCCTGATCAATACCCATAGCCTCTTTAAGTTCCCTGATTCAACTCTTTTTATACCAATGCTAGATGATGACTTTGCTAAAGTGGAATGAGCATCATGGCAACTATCAACATGTTCTAGCTCATGCTGCTCTGCTGAAATATAAGTTGAGTAGGAATTGATGATGATCCAACTAGCGAAGATTGCACAAGAGATAAAGAATCATGTTGCTCAAATTATTGTTGCAGCTCTCCATCTAGCCTTGATTGTGTACCAGCCATTGTCCCCTCAATCAGCTTTCAAACCTCCTTATAAACCTTTCCAATATTATTTCACTGCTTAAGAGTAGGCATATGAACCACTAGATGCTTAGTATATCATGATCCCCTTCTGTATCTTCCAAAACTAGTACTTTTATTTATGGTGGAGAATTTGATAGCGACTTATGTTGACCTGAGTTTAGAATGGGCAAACACTTCCTCTCATCTTTAATTATTGTTCTCTCTTTAATAGTGAAATCTATCTCCATTTCCTACAAACTAGATAGCTCTTTAGAGAATAAACTCATTAGTGGAGCATATTTAGAAACAACTCCCACCACTGGCTCAGCTTTCGGTTTAGACTATACTTTAGAAAGTAATTTTTGAAGTTGTTCTTTTTACATCCATGCCGTCTCAAAGCATCCACCTACAAATATTGGAGATTTTCTAGTCTTTTATGATGGAGGCCTAGAGAGAGGTACTCTAGCTGTTCGGAATTAAGATCATACAATAGCTTAGGTTTTGATCCACGAGCCATCACACAACCATAAGTATCCATGAGCATGCCAACTCTTCTACATGCATAATAGATCTTTGACAATTTCATAAGTGAATTGTTTCTATAAGAAGTTGTCTTTCACTCTCACCCGAGCTCCTGGATAAATGATCTAATTAACATCAATGAAAATATAAACTCGGGCAAAACCCATCCTTATTGAAAACTCAGTCAATTCATCTAAATATATTGGTGAGCTAACCATAAAAGACAATTTGAGGATCATATCCTTATCTTACAACTCTAAGGGCAAGTCTGGTAATCTGAGCTAGATCCAGACCTATCAAACAGTATCCTAACTTGGTTAAAATTAAGATTTCCAACTCTCCAAGGCCGGCAACTGGCCTAAGGACTAGGGCCTTTCTAAAGAATCCTTATTATCCTCTTTAGATGGATATTAAAAGATTAAAAGGCCATCAAATAAGGATGAAATATAAAAATCTCTTTGGATATTCTATCTGAGTTTCATATCTTTCTGTATAAATTCTAAAGGTCTCATAGCAATTCATTGATATACCAGCAATAAATTCCTCACAACTTTGGAAACGATCAAGTATTGTTTTCATCATTCTTACCATTTCTATTCAAGAGTCAAAACCATGATTAAGGAACTTACCCACCAGTGCATTCTTCCACCTTGCTGAAGCTCGGCCAATCTCCTCATCTGAGAAGGCCACCACTAGGGTAAACATGATTTCTAGAGCAACCGCTTAATTTTTCTCAATTATCCGTCTAGTCTCTCACTTAAACCGACAAGACCCCTGTAGACCTAAGCCCATGATTGACTCCCTTCTAGCAGTTGACCACCCACTGGATGAGCTGATTTTTACCTAATTGCCCATGCCTAGTAGCATCTGCCCCCTAAGCAGAGGTCGGTGAGGATTCTGTCTCCACATCAAATCTTCCTTTGGATAGGTGATTCCCACTAAGGTAGAGATATCTTATAGAGGCAACTTGATCATCTTCTTGTTGGACAAATCTGACCCCATGCCAGACTCCAGCGAGGGATTCTTCGCCAGAGCCATCCAATCGAGGTCCATTGTGGCCTTCTTCCCTTCAAGATAAAACTCTAATTATCTCCTTCCTTTTATCCTCCATCACTGCAAAGCTTCTCTTGCTTAACTCCCATAGTGTTAGGCTAGATCTGCTTGTTTGTCATTTATTGGAAATTAGCTATGTATCAAAATATTGAACGAGAACATAATATAATTTTTAAGTATAATGTTCTAATAAGTCTTTTTGAGAAAATATAATTAGTTTTATATGAAGACATATGCAATTAGGCTAAAACAATCTGACTCTTATACATGACTTGATTATGCAGCTTAATTATAAAAAATCTCTTAAGAAACATGCATATTTGGACAGATTCAATTTTTAAAGATAAAACTTTTCAATATCCTCCCTTTTACTAGGATTGACAAAGAAAATATTGACTTTTGGTACTTCAAAATATGGTCTTCTCACCTTTCAATGTAGTCCACCAAATTTGCTTCAATGAATCTATATTTTATTTTGTCAATATCTATGACATTTAGATGTTTTAGACATTCTAATTTAACTATACATAGGGTCCACATCATTGATTGATTTCTTGTTTAGCAGCAATATAGTTTAACCAACAAAACTACTCAATCTCATTCTCTTGGTATTGGTTCATGGGGCCAAAGTAATACAGAAAGATTGTGGCATGTCATCGATTTTGATATTTTTTAAAGGTTCTACTTTTGTTATTGAAAGCTAGGCTACTAAATCTGAAAGGTAGGAAGCACAATTTGTAGGATGAGATGGTCAAAATTGTTGATTGGCATCCTCAATTATAGAGTGTCCATTAGCGGATTTAGAGTCTTGTGCAATGATACAAGTGACCCAGAGTTGATCCCAATTTAATGACATAAAGGTTAATTTGTTTGAGTGGATAAACCTGACTAAACCTAATTTATTATAAGAGTGCTGACCAACAAGATACCAAGAATGGAACAAGTAACTATTTCCTATTTGGTTCAGAAGACCCAATAAAGCATGAAAGAAGTGCTGAAGTTTTTGGCCTTAGATCACTAGGAAATCTTATCATGACATAAACTATCTTCCCAAAATATCTTGTATAAAATATGTTTCCAAAATACTAAATTTGATGTATATGTTATGAAGTAGTGGTTGATCATACATTGCTGTTACAAAATTGGATCTCAAATATTTAAAAAAAAAGGTCATTTGTTTGATGACATAAGGTTGAGATAGCTATTCTCTCCTTTTGTTCCTAGATCTAAATTAAATATGACTCTAGCTTCTAGATTTCATATAGTTTAAATTTCTATAATATCTTGAAACTTCTTCACTTTGGTTCTTAAGGTCCAAACATCATACGAACCAAGCTGCCATGCATACCCCACCTTCTTCAAACATGATGCCTACAAATGAAGCCAATAAACTTGATTTGCTAGCAACTCTTACGAACCAATGTTGTGCTTCACATGATTTTTATATTCATGCTTAATTAAGCCAGTAAACAAGTCTAAATCAAACAAGGCTTACACCAATTTAGGCTCATGGTAAATCTTAACTAAAAAAGAGCCTTCAAACGAACCTAAGGCTTAGAAGTTAGACCTTGCTTCCTTTAGCACATAAGCCTAATACACATTTAGTAATCACAACTTAATTTCTTGAGGCTACACACAAACCTAGTGTATATTTGACCATTGTAGTCACGGATAAACTTATGGGCATTTATACTTGGACTTACACCTAATGCATTCTCAATGGACTGACTGGATTTGTACCCTGATTAGATTTTTGAATGTTCAATAGTCCGCAACTCCTATGCTACTAATCTAAACCTTGTTAATGATGGCTGACTAATAGTAATTGTTGAATCTATATTATTTAAAACCTTGGGCCAATTTCAAGCAAGTCGAGTTTTGTCTTGGTATGTCCGAATTATTTTTTTACACACGCATGCGCGCATGCGCTCACACATACGCATGTATATTTGCACATATATTTTATTCATATTCACCCTATGAATCACTATTTACATGTACAACCTCCATGTCATTCTTTTTGCATGGATGCCTCCCATGTTATTTTCTTGGCTGGAGGTGTTAATGAATAATTGTTCTATCATTTGACACTATTACCCTTTCATGTTAATATGTCTAAAAATTTAAACTTAGTTTGTATTGAAAAGTGCCATTTTTTTATGAAATTTTCAAAGATATTAATGAAAAATAATAAATAATTTATAATTAAATAGTTAATTATTAACATAGCAACCCATACAAAACATCTTGATCAGAGAGGTATATGAAAATAGTGATCCTAAGAATTTGAATAAATATTATTTATTATTTATATATAATTTTTTCAATTTGATTAGATCTAAAAAAAATTATTTTGTACATCCGGTCCCGTGCAACGTATGGGTCTTCGACTGGTGAGGATTTAACTTGAGGTGTCTAGATGCATCCTAGTATTGTCAAACTGACCTTATTGCGTAACAAGATAAAAGGGTACAAGGACTTCAAACCATTTAGTAGTCCAAAAGGTTGAAATCTATATATTTTCAATAGTTTTCTTATTCTTTTTTATGTTAATGAGTTTAAATAAACTTTCAAATTCAATTTCAAGATGTAAGATGACTAGATTTAGACTCGATTTATTAAGTATCAATTTCTCCTAGCTATTAAGCCCTTCGAAGCCTCATTCTAGGTTTAGACTAGATTTACCGTGCTTTTCATCCTATTGCTTGGGATACAGTTTGTGCTACAAAGACTGTAGGTGGGTTGGGCCTCTTGTCACTTTTGGATTGCAGGATCCATTGTTTGGATAAGATTGCTCCTCAATTGCTCCCCAATAATAATTCTTTATGGGCTCAGTTGCTTAAAGCGAACTATCATTTTGATAGATCTTGGATTTCTTACACTAAGCCTAGGGATTATTCTTCGGTATGGGGAAAGGTTTGTTCTGTTGGTCCTCGGGTTTAATTTTTCAGGTTAAATAGCTTGTGGGGTCTGGTAATGCTATTAATGTTTATGATGATCCTTGGATCACTATTCCCTTACGGGCCTGGCCTACATATCTTAATGTGAATGCTCTTTCTATGCACATGAAGGTTGATCATATTATTACACCGATGCGGAGTTGGGATGTCCAAAGACTTCAACATTACTTTTCTCCTAACCTTGTTACCAATATTTGTTCTATTCCTTTACCATAGGGATGTGGCTCATCAAGTTAGTGAGACTTTTTTATACATTTGGAAACTCAAAGTTCCTCCTCGTGTTAAAACGTTTTGGCGGCGTTTAGTATGGGAAAGACTACCTTCAAAGGCCAGCCTAGCTCACTGTGGTATTTTGCCACCTAAAAATATTTATTGTGACCTCTGTGCTAAACAAGTTGAAGATTGCTCTCCTCCTACTATTCATTATCAGTTTGCACAATTCTGTTGGCAGCAGTTGGGCTCTATGTGCTGTTTGCAATTTTGTTTGTTTTCTTTGCTAGCTTTCATTGATTTTCTTATCAATGGCTTCGATAGAGAATGATTAGAAAGCATTCCTAGTATATGTAGGCTGGTTGCTTTGGCAGGCTAAGAATGATAGAATCTTCACTCAGGTGGTTCCTAGTCCATCCCATCTCCCTCGCAGAGCTTTATCATTTCTTATAGATTCTGGGTTTCATGAGGTATAGGTGTACTATCCTCCTTGTTGGTACTGGGGTAGCTTCTCATAGGACAGCCTGTGCTTGCACCAGTCCAGATGGGTGTCTTGGCTGCCTCCTCCATTGGAGTTTTAAAAATCAACTTTGATGCTTTTGTGATGGTTGATAAAGTTGTTGCTGCCTATGTTACAAGGGATTATCAGGATGCCTTAGTCCAAGCTAGTGGTAATTGTTACAATGTGTCTTTCCATGTCATTGGCGAAGCTGATTGCAACCTGGCTTAGAGTTTGGGCTACTATACAAGATCTTCATGCTTCTCAAGTGCGGCTAGAAGGTGATTCTTTCGTAGTAATATCATGGGTATCCAATCCCTCTAGTCATTCATATGTTCATCTTCCTTTCTTGCAAGATTGATGGCTGTGGAAGAGAATAACTTTTTGTTTTAACAATCAAGTAGCAGATTATCCGGCTAATCGGGCATTACAAGGAGATTTATTTGGACTGATGAGACTATATTAGATTTCTATCATGCTTCTCTTATCAATGCAGATCGCTATGGAGTTTGTTAGATAATAGCTTGTAATATATTGATGTTGCTTCTTTGATTCCCTATTGATCCATCGTCAGCCTTTCTTGTTGGTTGTGTCCAGGATGTTACCATCTTTTAGTTCTTCAGCCTGCTTCATCAAGCACAACTATGCACAATTTTTACATTTATGTGCTACAGTTAGAAGCAATTCTATATTTGTGTAGCACTTTTGTTCAAACTTTGCAACTGTACTGACTATAAAAAATATGGGAGAATACAATGGAGAAAGGAAGAAAACAAATGATTATAGAAAAAGAACATTGAAAATGGAAATACAATGAAAAAAGGAGTTGGATAATAAGGAGGAGGAAAGATAGAAGATAATGAAAATGAAAAGTAAAAGTGAAAAATGAAAAAGAAAAGATTTTATAGAAATACGGAAGTTTTTTACTAGCTTTCTCCTTTCTTTTTTGTAGGTTACATGTTTTTTGTCGATGTGTCCTCAACTATTATTTTAATATGTGGTTCTCCTATACAGTCACTTGCAAAACTGTGGTTTCTAGGTACGTATTATTTGTTCAGATGGGATGTGCTTTTTACTTATCTAAGCTTTACTATTATGTTGGGGACTATAGCGTCCGATTTGATTCTATTCTTTTTTGATATTAATTAGTTAGGAAAATTTAACTCAAAAGTAACTGTATTAGCTAATATAGATGTACATATAATATTGTTTACTTGAAAGTGTAGGTACTCAAGGATCCAACCAACTTCCAGACTTACAGATTAGCAGAGCTGAATTATCGGAAAACATTATGTAGGATAAAAGTTAACAAAAGGCGAACCCTATTTTCTAAAGAGGACTCTATTTTGGGGATTCAGGAACAAAGCCCTTGCCTAAAAAATCAGACTGTTATAGACAGAGCCCTCCTATAAAGCTAAATAGTCCAGTTATCCGCTTTCAGAAATTTACCAGACTCCTTTTCCAGGTTTTGAAGGTTGCAGCAAATTTATAGCAGATCTTTCAATCGGTTGCAGAAAACTATATGGAGATATTATCTACATTAGCCTCCGCTATCCATGATAGAAAGAGACAATTACCTGTTTGATGATAGGATTTCGAAGATAAGCATGGAAGGCAAAACACCATTTGTTTCGCTCTTTCCATAGTGTCCACGGGCCTGTAAGTAGGAGAATATCTACTCCATGATAGTTAGATCGTATGGGTTCCTCTGATCTCCAGGAGTTTCATAGGAAGAATTGGTTGTGTGTGAATTCCTTGAGGTCAAGAACACACTGAAGAATTGATCAGATCTACCGAGAAAATGGACATTGGAAAATAAGTGATCTGTAGTTTCTAAACTTGAATCATATAGTGTGCAGCTATCTTTGCCTTTCCACCCCGCTTCAATTGGTTTGCTTTGGTTAGAATTTTCTCCTAGTAACATAGATAAGCAAAGTATTTATTTTTTAGGAACCTTAATATTCCAAACAATATTGCTAAAGAGTGGTCTCACTCCTCCGTCCAAAAGAAATTGGTAGCATTGTTTTGTTACAAACGAGGTAGCTGTCCACCATTTCCATTGCAGAACATCTTGATTCTCTGATAATTTGACATAAGAGAGCTCTTGTTTCAAAGATTGAAAGTCAGATCTGTTGTGGAGCGGTATAATGAAGGGCCAGTCTTCACTTCTATTAATTGAATCAAGGCCTCAGCAACCATGATCATTTTATTTGTCGATAATAGGAATAACAAGGGGAAGCTATCTTTGAGAGGATAAACTGATAGCTAAGAGTTGTGTCAAAAGGAGATTTCTGTTTCGTTATAGATTTAAAATCGAGTCAACTTCTGAAATAGCTCAACTATAGACAGAGCTTGTTTTAAAAAGGGACAAAGCCACTGCCAGGGTGGCGTATGGAGAGAACCTATTGGTTATAATAATATCGAGCTTTTATCAGTATGCTCCATGGTTTTGGCACATCTGAAAATAATGTTCACCACCATTTGCAGAATAAGATTTGGTTGAAAATCCTAATGTTGGTTGCTCCCATACCCCTGAATTCTTTTGGTCTACACACTGTGGACCAATTCAGTAGACTGATATCTAATTTATTTTTCTGTGAATTATTTTAGAGGATTCTACAATGAAGCTTATCAATTTTTCTGATAACGTCGCTAGGCAAATAAAATTGGCTACCCAGAATCCCACGATTGGAGTGATGATAGCATTTAGCAATGTTATACGGCCAGCAATGGAAAGAAATAGACCTTTCCAACCAGCAAGTTTCTTTATAATTTTTTCAGTAATGGGGTCCAATCATTTTCTTAAGCTTGCAGATATGAAGAGGCATTCCCAGATATATAAGAGGAAAGGATGCTGATTGACTACCCAAGATGGTGGCTATCTGATTTCTATGCTTTTTCTAAATTCCAATTTCCAAGATCATTGATTTTTCAAAATTTATTTTAAATCAGATAAGAGTTCGAAGGAGTATAGGATAAATTTCAATGTTGTGATGCTCTTTCTTTGAACTCCATGGAAGATGAGGGTATCGTCTGCAAATTGGAGATTCTGAAGGCCTCCAGTGATTGCCTTATCACCTATGCCTTCAATCTGTTAGTTCTCATATGCTGATTTTAAGATTCGATCCAACGTATCAACTACAAGGATAAAAAGTTGGAGAGAGAGAGGGTCATCTTGCCGTACACTGCGACAGTGATTAAAAGGCTTCCCCAATGTTCCATTAATTATGATTGAAGATTTTACTGTAGAAATGATATCAAATATCCAACGACACCATCTGCCCCCAAAACCTCTTGCTTTCAGAAGGTCTAGAAGAAAAGACCACTCTACATTATCGAATGATTTTTCAAAATCTAATTTATAGAAATTCCTTTGTGTTCGTGAGAGATTGCCTGGGACAAGATCTCTTTAGCTATGGCAAAGTTATCCACTAGCGTTCTGCCTTAGATAAATGCAGATTGGGTTGCGCCTATCAACTTATCAAGCTTAGAGGCTAGCCTTGAAGATAAAACCTTGGAAATGATCTTGACGATCCCATTTAGGAGACTGATCGATCGATAATCTTTGACCGTGCATCCCGAATCTCTCTTTGGGATGAGGGTAATATAGGAATAGTTGAGTTTTTCAAGAGTAATTTGGTGGTCATGGAAGCTTTTAATAATATTGATGAGATCACTCTTGATGGTGTGCCAGAAATGCTTATAGAAAGTGAAGGAGAATCCATCAGGTTCTGGCAATTGCTGCGAAGCAAGCTGAAATACCGCATTTTTTATTTCTTCTTCAGTGAATGGCTTGTCCAAATCATCAAGTTGTAGTGGTCCTTTAGGGTAAAGAGATTGCCAATCAGCTTAAATGAGAGGTTTCGATGAGTTTCCAATCAGGTTACTAAAATGATCATGAAAATAGTTGTGCAGTTGTTGGAGGTCTGTCAACATTGAATCCCCATGCTTCAATTCTAATCTGGTGTTTGTTCTCTTTCTATTGCTAGCCCAAAGTTGAAAAAATCGTGTATTTCGATCTTTATTGTTTAACAATTGCGTTCGGGATCTTTGCCTCCAGAGGAGTTCTTCTTGAGTTAACAACCGGTCTAGCCTATTTTCAAGTTAGATTGCTCCTCTTGTTCAGAAGGGGAGAGGGTTCATTGTTCTTCATCTGCATCTAAGTTGTCGATTTTTTCTGGCAACTCTTTTTGTAAAGAATAATATTTCCAATATTTGATCGATTCCATATCTTTAAATTTGATCTCAACATGCAAAGTTTCAAAATAAGAGTTGTAACAGCATTAGGTGAAGTTAGCCCGGAGTTCCACCAACTTTATATCATATAATTATCAAAACCTGCACAAGTGAGCCAAAAGTTTTCAAATCGAAATGACTTGCTAGGAAGAGAATTACCTTGTTTTGGAGGGCAACAGCATAGAAGGAGAGGGGTATGGTTTGACGTCAAATGGACTAGAGCTGTAAGATAAGTTTGTAGATATTTCTGCAACCAATCAACAGATGCAAAATAGCGATCTAGAGTTGCCAAAGTTGGGTTTCTCCTGAAGTTAGACCAAGTGAATTGTCTGTTTGAGAGTCTGATTTCAGTCAGACACTGTGAATCAATGAACAAAATGAATAGGGATGATGCTTTGAGGGTGTCTACTTCTCCTTTACGATCTTCAAAAATCTTGTAGCATTGAAACCACCCAAGAGAATCCAAGGAAGCAAGATGACCTCTTTCATTGAACTCAGTTTCGAAAAACATATTTGACGCTCGCGATCACAATGGGGACCATAAATGTTGGAAAGTAGCCATTCAAACCTAGTGCGTTTATAGATAAGGCAGATTGCTAGAGAGTAGGTGCCTTTCATGATTAGATTACCTTCATAATCCCTACGATCCCAGTAAATTAGAAGTCCACCTGATGAACCAATGGCATCCTTTGCTAACCAACCATCAAGATAGGCACCACAAATTGATTTTGTAATCTGTCATTCATAAATTGTTGCTTAGTTTTTTGCAGGCACAGGATCGAGCATGTGGATCTTTTTATAGTTTCTTTAATGGCTCTCTTCTTTCTGGGTTTCCCAGTACCTCTAGTATTCCAATTGAGAATCATGCATGAGAAAAGTTAAAACTTGTAGGACATGACCAGGGGAAGATCAACAGGGAGTTCAAATTTTGAATTTGAAAAGATAAGGGTCCTGATCCTATTTTAAGGAACAAAGAAATGATGGTGGTAGGTTTAGCCCATGGGTCAAGCTTAGAGAAGTAGACTTGGAGAAGAGAGGTGAACCAATGACTCATCGAAGTCTCAATCTTGGTGCTAGATGTTACAAAGCATGATGTTTGCGAGCTACGCTCCAGCCCTAGAGTTGGACTACCACTTACTACCCAAGGCCGGCAGGAATGTCTCTTACCTGAAGAGCTACCAGGCTGGGATGCTAGCCTTTTTCTATTTTTTGATGGCGGCGAGTTACCCTTTGGACCCGAACCAAAAGTTTCAGTCCTCATCTTCATTGTCAAAGTTCCCCTCTGAGGAGGGTGAGCTAGGTGGAGTTTGCTCCGAGATAAAATTGATGCGTATTTGAACATTGTAAGTAAAAGGACCCACCGAAACGTTAACAGATTCAAGGATGTCTTCCACATCCTTACAGAAGAAATCAAGATCAAATAAAGTGAGATCCTCCCATTTGAAGCAGCTTTTGCTTGCCCTATGGGGTAGCCCAAAAGAAGATATAATAGTTGCAACTGCTTGTGAGTTCCAACAAAAAAATGGAAGATTAAGTAAACTTGCATTGGCCTTGAAGTTGTATTGGTGTGGGAGCCCTCCCTTGAACCTATCCCAATGATTCATTTTGAGAGAAAATCTGTTACCTCCAATACAACCTTCTGTCATTAACCTATGAACAACTTCCTTTGATGGACATGCAACGAAGAAAGTATTCGATTCAGCTAATTTTCTCGCTGTCCAATTTTCAGTGGTATTAGCTCTACAGATGAGGGCATTTTGAACGTCATCTTCTTTTATCTATCGTCCAAAAGCTACCACATGAGCTGCTTGCTCTAAGTAAATCTCTGTATCTTCCATTTGTAGAGTGATCGAAATGAATGCTTTGCACACCACAAAGTCAGAAGAGAGTGGAGTTTGTTGAGGAATATCTGACCTGACCATTATTTTTCTGGAGGCAATTTTCTTCCAATTGAACGAGCAAGCTTAGATTGCATTCAAAAGGTAACTTCCTCCAATGCAGCTTTGGGCTGGTAGAGGATTTAAGCTTGCAAGAACGAGCTCTGTGGCCAAACTTCATGTAAATAAAGCATTTTATAGGACTGCGACAGCACTCTCTTGTGTGGTCTTTGTCATCGCATCGAAAATACCTACTTTAGGGAATGGCGCAGCATGGCGATGACTAATTGAGTGCCAGCATTCGACTGTCGGAGGAAAGGTAGAGCTGATAGACCAAGTTTCACTGCCCAGCATAAGAGTGGTATTTAGAGTGCCTCGAAGGAAATGGAGTGGGAGTGGAGTGGTCAGAGAAGTGGCCTATGCTTCCAATGTCTTTAAGAGATAGAGGTTGCAGTCTTCGGCACCATTACACAGAGTCCTTTGGGCCAATGTAGTGGACGTCCTTTGGGCCAATGTGGTGGACATTTGCAGTCTGCCATGCCGATACCATCCCAAACACATTGAGGAATGATTTCGTTGAGTAATACGGGCCTTGTCGTGCAGTCCTTCCCAAAATCATTTGGAGTTCGGGAAGAGAGATCTGATTTGATTCTATTAAACAGTGCTATATTTCTTATTACTCTATTTTTCATCTATATTGCTGGGTCCTTCATGCTTCACATTCTTACACATCCATGTTGGTTACACATCCATGTCGCTCTACTACTTATTCCTCTTACAATCTAACATCAAATTGCCATATTCCGGATCTGCACTGTTTAGTTCTTCAGGCTCCATTTTTTTATATGATTCTGGTTGCACCAGTAGGACTGCATATTCCTGTTTCTTATGCCAATTTGATATCACAAAGATTATTTCATCGCTGCATCGATCTTTTAGAGGGTCATCTCTACAATTCTGTGTTACTACTCTTTTGAGTTTCATGGTTTGCTGCTCTTAACCAAGTGCTTTGTGTTGTCATATGCCTTCTTATAATGCTGGCTATACTAACTATGCTTTGCTGTTATCATTGAAACATCATCTCAGTTGCTCGTTGGTTTAAAACACCAGCTCTTTTGTTACTCTAGGTTCCTTTTGATCTTGGGCTTATAGTCAGTGTTCTTCTTTTCTTATACTTTGAATTCTCTCTTACATATTTATGTTCCTTCGCTTCTAGGTTGTATTCTTCTTCTTTGCTTTGGCCTTATGCAACCTTTCTATAATCTGCAGATTTTGTATTACTGTTCAGTTTAATTTAATGTGGCTTGCTTTATCCAAAAAAAAGCTTCTAGATTGGTTCTTGGATTGATTTGAACTTGTTTGATCCCTTTAAAGTGAACCCATTTAGTTCGAACAAGTTTAGGCCCATTTAATTTAGTATTGGTTCATTTCAATTCATACGTCTTAGTTTAAATGGAGTTAGGCTCAGGCTCAAGACACTAGCTCAAGTTCTTGATCCCAGGCTAGGACTTAAAATGGATTTGATATAGATCGAATCATGGTATATCCATATTTGTATTGATATTTTCAATGAATACGGATAGGATATAGATATTAAATGAATATCAAAATTAACATCCATATTTATTCTAAATAGATGCAGATAGTAATCAGATATGGAGTATATCTATATTTGTTATAAATAAATATGAACATAAATTAGATATTAAGAATATTTATATTTATTATTGGATTATTTATTGGATTAATCAACTTTTAAGCAAAATTCAATGATGAAAACTGAATATAATGATATGATCATAATGATTCTAAGACAATCGTAATCAAGAACCAAGAAGCAGGAACCACAACGAGGCAGATACAATAACAACATCAAGCATTTGTATTAAAGGGAGATGATCAGAGATTCTAGTGCACTTAAAAAGCATTTTGTCCGCAATACCTCTTCCTTCTCTTCGTTCTGTTGGCCTTGTGCTCTTTCTTTCCCTATTCTACTATTAGATAGCAATAGAGAGAGGAAGAAGGGAGACAAATCCCAAATAGATTAAAATCGGGAATTCTTGACCAAGAAGAAAGAAAGAAACCAAATTTTATGCTTAACTTGATCTACAAGAAAGAGGGTGAGAGAAATATGAGGACAAAGAAGTCCTTGGAAAGGAATCAAGAACAATTCTTAACGAATGCCGACTAGCGGCAATGACTAGTGGGGGGTCGCTATTAGGATCTCCCTCTCCCGTTGTTGGAATTCTCATAGGAAGGATTAACAAAATTTGTGATTATGAAAAGGTAGAAGGCATACTATAATCCCACAAATTCAGCATTACCTCCATTCTAGCTGTCGATCAGAAAGGACACTTAACATCAGATGCTGATCTGGAAGGATTCTCATCGTCGAATGCCTGTTGGGAGGGACGCTCATCGCCGGATGTCGGTCAGGAAGAACACTCATCGTCCAAGAGAAAAATGGTCATCATTGAATGCTAATCGAGAATGATGTCAGTTGCTGGTCACCAATTGAGAAGGATGATGGTTGCCAATTGTCGACAGGGTGGGAAAATGAGAAGAACGATATAGCCACCGAATGGGAAAAGTGGAAGGGCTTCAAAATTGCAATGGGATTAGGGGAAGGAATTAAAGGGCATACAAGTGCAAACATAGCCCGCAAGACATTGAATTCGAGAGACTAGGAATCTTGTTAATTATATGGATAGCTGTATTCGAATCTAAAAGATGATAGAGATTTGTATTCGAATCCATATTCGGCTAAATTTTTAGCTAGCTATCCGAATCAATATTTGAATTCAATTAAACTTAACCATATCTATCTAAATTTGGACCAAATCAGATATGAATATGGATATGATCGGATAAAACTAACCCATTTTTAGCCCTATCATAGGCTCACAATAGAGCATACAATTAAACTCATATATTTTTTTATTTTTATTTAACTTCTCATAAGTGATTCTTGTAATATAACAGTTGCATCTTATATTTACCACTTTGATTATAAAATTTTTCATTTTATTTATTCTTTATTTTAATAATATTTTTCCTTTAGTTTGCTTGCTATCTGTTATCATTTTTTTTGCGAGAACTTGTCTTGGGTTCTGTTCTAGCTTATTTTCCCAATTCTTTTACCACCAGCTATTGACATAGCATAAAATATGATGATTCGAAAAGTAACGTACATATACAAACAAATGAACAGCCCGGTAGTTCAACTCCTCTCTCATGTTTTCTGATGCAGAAATAAGGAATTTCTAATTATTTGGCATAGAAAAAAATTTTCTATTATTTAATAAATAATTGGTGATACTTCACCACCATTCTCTACATGCTTAATGGTTGATAGATCTCTCTTCTGGTCCAGGGCCAGTTGACACAAGCTTGGAAAAGAGGAGGGAAGGAAAACAAAATGGGAATGACGTATGTAGAATCTTGAGTCTGGAAAATTTAGTTCTTTAAATCACCATCAAATCCAGACACCAATCGTTGGCTAATGGGACACCTACTGCACTACCTCACGAGACCTAACTTTTGGGTCAAGCCATCGTGTATTCTACTGATAGATATCCCAAACAGGTCATTTTATGTCAGCAATTCAAATTTGAACTCACTTTTTTTAAGTTTTAGCCAACGGCCACTTATCTAACTTTGACCCCAAACACTATAGTCACTTCTAATGACTACCTTCATGGTTTTGAAACTCAAACCATGCCTGCAACCATAAAAGCAAGGCTACTCAACTACATCTGCAATGACTATTCCCTTAAGATATGTCTTCATCAGAATTTTGGAGGTACGCAACAGTCCACAACACCAGATCTAAAATACCGTCGAACACCAACATGATATTGCGAGCAGCATGAATGGAAAGAGCGCAGGAGTGTCTCCCGATAAATAAAGTGCCCGACTGTGATCCAAAAAGATTAAGGCACTTGGCTTGATTGAAGACTCACTTACTGTGAGAGATATATTATTCATAAATTCTCTGACACCAACTCAAATCTCAGAAATGGGAAAACAATGCAAAATGTTGCTGGAGGCAGGAGATCAATCCGACCCAATAGGTAAATTAAAATTTCTTGAAGCTCAGGGATGCGGTAAGCTGGCAGAACAAGTTTTGGTAGCTACAAAAGGATGATCCCTCTTTCAAAGTCTCATCCGAGGGCCCAAGGGATACTTTACCGGCTCCAACCCTAGCTCTTCTCTAGTTTACATCTCACTTTATCATGTTTGTTTTCTTTCCCAGCTATCACAGTGGAATTTTTGATGTCACATTTTTGGATCTGCAAAATGAATAGCCGCTTAGCTGTACCTTTGTGGCATTACTCCAATAGCTCTCACCTCTTTTTGTGCTCACTTTTGTGGCCACCTAAATATTCTTCAATCTCAGTTAGTGATATTCAGTTAGAACATGAGAGGTACCGATAGATCTAAGAAAAAATAAATAATTAGAGAAACTATCAAACAGGCAATATTTTCAGTTGTATGCATATAAGAAATAAAATAAAATCATATGAACCAAAATTTACAAAAGAAGATATGAAGCCCAAATTTTGGAGGATGGATCTCGTTAGATGCTGTAGGATCTTCAGGAGGCTTGCTCTCTTGTTGAAATCTCAATGGCTTCGATGGATATTTACTCAAAAAAAGTACCTATTCTCTATCCATCAAACTGACCTGTAAGTTTTCAGGTTTCACACTGCTGTGCTCCAACATCTACGGCCTGCACAATCAATAAGAACGTCAAATGTTATTTGCAGACCTTAGAGAAATAAGAGAAGGTAACAATCTCTCTTAGGTTTTGATCAGAGACTTCGATGCAGTAAGATTCTCGTCAGAATGCAAAAGGATAACTAACTCAAAATGAATTTCAAGACTCTTCAACAACTTCGTTAACTCACAGGCATTGATACAACTAAGACTCTCAAATAGAAAATTTACGTGGTCTAACTTCAGCGAAGAGCCCTCATTGGCAAGATTAGATCGATGCTTTGTCTCCATAGATCAGCTCAACAAATATCTTCTATATAATATCATCCCACTAGTCTGGTTTACCTCAAACCACACTCCCCTGTTGCTTCGAACCACAACCTATACACAAGGTAAACTTCCCCTGACCAAGCCATTTTGTTTTGAGAATTTTTGGATCACTATTGCAGGATTCGATGACATGATTCAGTCTTGGTGGGAAGGAGAACCAACCCACAACGATCAACCACAGCTCTCATATGAAAACTCCATTCAATTAGGGCCAAGCTTAGAGCTTGGAATCGGTCTTGAGTGGATAATATCGTGGCACAGAAAGATGACATACTAGGTAGAATAACCTCCCTAGACTCAGCAAAAGAATCAAGAAACTTATAAGCATCAGAACTCGAAGAACGGGCATCAATTAAAATGAGACTAAATCAATTGTTAGCACAAGAAGAAATGCTCTGGAAATAATGCTCGCACATATAGTAGCTCAACAACGGCGATCGTAATATCAAATTTTTCATATATGGGCTAGCAACAGAAAAGAAAGAACCTCATCATGAAACTTTAGAATTACAAGATAACTATAATGGATCAAGAGCAAATCCAAGACTGTTTCCACAATTACTATCTGGAATTGCTTGGCAACTCAACTCGATCCTGTATAAACGTAGATTGAAAATCTCTGTATCCAGAAGGACTTTTGGAACTATTTGATCTAGATTCACCCTTCAAGGAGGAAGAAATCAAATCTACCATCTTTCAAATTGATTCTCAAAAATCTAGTGGCTCGGATGGATTCTCTTTCGCTTTCTACGAACGCTATTGGAATGTCATTAAAGTAGATCTCATCAAATTCTTTTAGAGGTTTTATCACTATCAGACGAGCTTGAAAGGATCAATTACTCTTATATCACCCTCATATCAAAGAAAGATTCAAATTGCACAACAAAAGACTATCGATCCATTAGTCTAATGAATGGCATAGTCAAGATTCTGTCAAAGGTTCTCTCATAAAGATTAGCCAACAAAATGGATAAGCTGATCTCTCCTAATCAATCTACATTCATCAAAGGACAAAATATTACAAACATCTTCACAGCAGCTAACAAAATTATCGCACAAGCCAATAGATCAAAGGATACTGGGATTATTTTAAATTGAATTTTGAGAAAGCATTTGATAATGTAGCTTGGCCATTTTGTCTAATCTTTTTAGAGCAAGAGGTTTTAGCAATAGATGGTGTTGTTGGATCTGGGATATCATCACAATTGCCAAATCTTCAATCATTGTTAATGGCAGTTCGGGGAAAATATTCAGACACTATAGAGGGCTATGGCAAGGCAATCCTCTATCACCACAACTTCTCAATCTAGTCACAGATGTCCTTAAATCAAATCCTCAAAGTAACAGCTAACCATCATCTGATCGAAGGCATTGGCACACAAGAGATCATAGGGCAATTCCAAAGCCTGCAATTGGCAGACAACACATTAATTTTTTATAGTGTACAGTGATGATATATTACCTCGCTAAAATTCATCCTCTATTCCTTTGAATTGCTGCCGAGGTTAAAGATCAACTTCAAAAAAGCCTCCATTTTGGGTCTGGGTTTATCGCAAAGCCAAAAAACCACATCGCTACCATCTTAGGAAGCAAAACCTCTAATTTTTCATTGAGATATCTGAGAATGCCACTGCATTATAACAAGCTCAGGATGGTCAATTGGATGCCATTTATTAAGAAAGTTACAAAAAAATTGGCTACATGGAAAGGTAAACTGCTATCCATTATGGAAGGTTAACGATGAACTATGTTGCAATCTCACCGATGGTGGCTTTTGAATGTCGAATTTTTATTGCCAATAGACGTTATCAAGCAAATTGATAAACTGCACCATGCTTTGTTATGGTGTGATGAAGAAAGAAATAAATCAAAAAAATCCTTGCTAAATTGGTCTCTGATCTATCGTCCCAAAGATTTTGGAGGCATGGGGGTCACCGACATTAGGCTGCTTAACAAGCTACTAATCTACAAATGATGGTAACAATTATTCGCAGAAGCATATAAACCTACGGCATATTCGTGAAAATCGGTTACTACAAAGAACAAACAATGTCATTGAAGATGCTTAGACAGCAGAAGATATCTTATTTTGGAAAAATGTTAAGCAAGTTAAAGATTTATTTCATTGGCTAGTGGATTTTAAGGTTCAAAATGACTAACATACTTCCTTTTGGAACAACCTGTGGTTATTTGATCATCTCCTCAAAGATTGATAACCCTGGTTATATATCCTTTCAAACAACAAAGAAGTCTTGGTGGCGGAGGCATATGATGCATATAAGAAAATTAGAGATGGCCTCTCATAGATGTTGGAATTGACCTTTCGGACCTACAAAATTCAAAGAAGATCTGTCAACAATACAGCCTTCTAATCTCCCGGACACAATTGATTGGAGGCGGTTTATAGCAAAAAATATCTGATCAGTAGGTGCTACAGATTCCTTCTTGATGGAGGGATAAGACCACTCATAAGCAAAGTGGTTTGAAAATTAAAATTTCTGAGAAAGTTAAGTACTTCCTATATCTCTCTTGTCTGGACAAAATTTCAACTAAGAGTAACCGTGTCAAGCAAGGCTGGAAAGGAATAGACAGTTGTTCTTTGTGTGATGCGGCGTTGGAGACTGTAGATCACTTTCTCCTTCAATGCCCATTTTCAAGAGCAGTATGGTTTTGGCTGCTTGAAGACTTCCATCCTGATGATCTACCAATATCTCAATTGGCACTGTGGAATATTTGGAGACAACAGGATCCCAAAAGAGCATTACACAAAGGACCAGATAATTATTGACCGCAAGACTATGGATCCTATGGAAAGAATGAAACAAATGTTGTTTCAACTTTTATGCTTTTCATCCGAATTTTGTGGCCCAGCAAGTTGCTAAAGTGTTCATATCATGGACAGAACATCCTCGAAGATCAGATATTAAACTCATCCTACCAGTGAGGCAATCTATTAGTAAGATCCTAGACAAACTCATGGCCAACTTGACTAGCACTCAACATAGCCTCTGAAGAGCATGCCTCCTTTGAACTTGGTTGTAGGCACTGGCAATTTTGCTGAACCTTTTTTTTTAAGAGCATGTATCATCGCTTCTGCCTAGGAACATCACATAACATAGATCCTCTCTTTGCTTATGTCAATCTATATCACCTACTCATTGTATTACTTTAATATTCATAAACTAATATAATCTGAGTTAGACTTTTCGTAACTCATTTTCATCAAAAAAAATCACCATCAAATATTTTCTCTTTATTTATGTCCCCTCTTTTTTCTTCATAATCAATTGGATTAGGCTTTAGTGTCTCCTCCCTTCTACTTTGCTATCAATTGTATTAAGCTTTATTTTTTATTTTCAATCTATAGCCTAAAAGTGCTCTTTATCTCTCTTTTTTTTAAAAAAAAATTCATACTATTTAGTGCTTATAACCAATTATCTTAAAAGTTGAAAAAGAACAATATTTTTTATATAACTATATTTTATTTGAGAAATATAGGTTAGTTTCTATCAAACTAATAATGCAACAGTTATACCAAAAATTGTTTAAAAATTCACATAGATACAAATACAATCTCTCTTTATTTTACTTCTAAAAATTTATGCTTAATATACTTTTAAAGTTTAAATTCTATAAGTTAATCAGGTAAACATTGTATTGAAAAGATTAAACTACATTCAAACAATGTTTGTAGTATTAGAGCATTTAGTAGACATCATTTCTTATTGATAGCATTTATTATCTATATTTATTACAATAGTTATATAATAAATTAGAACAAATTAGATAAAAGAGTGAATTCAAGATTTATAGGACAAATTAGATGCATTATTAATTATATTATTGCTCTGTGTCACTGACTATCAAGATTTTTTTGATGTAAGCTGGGGATGCTCATCCTTATAGTTTCTTGCCCTTGGACCCTGGGGATGCTCATCCTTATAGTTTCTTGCCCTTGGACCCTCGTATATCAAACTCTATGGTCAATGATTTGAAAGATTAAAATAATGGGTCCAAAATCACTAGAAATGAAGAAGCAGTCATGGATGCATTAAAGATATATCGTCTCCCATCTGCGCAAGATGGATTTGGCTTCGGTGATTCACCATTTGAAAGACGAGAGAACACGATCGGCACAGAACCTTCAAAGTCCTTTTTTCTTGGTAGGCAACGAGAAGAGAGAGGGAGGAGGAGGATCAGTAAGAGAAAGATGTAATGGACCGTAAAGGACGGAGACCCCCTTGCTTGATTCAGTCATGACATGGAGCTTCGGCCAAGCAAGCAGGTGCCTTGATTCAACTCCATCGTTCCATAGGGGATCCTAACACCTGGGGGAAGACATACAGTACACAAATGACCCTCATCACTCCTCCATTGTAGCCCACTGCCCAGCTGTTCATCCTATACAAACAGTTTAGTGATCCCAAAGAATATTTCTGAAAGAGATTAGCCAACTTCTAGAGATCACTATCACAAACAACTATGTCTTACTCATTGAACCCGGAGAACGCACGGATTGAACGGAAGCAAAGCAGTTTATCTCACAGAGAGAAATATAGAGAATCAAATTGGGAATCGGGATGAAGACCTCATCAACCCGAGATCGAAAGGGGATGAGTCTCATATCGAAACAGGATTCTGTAAAAACCCTATGGACAGACACTCTTCTCTTGTTGATAGGCGAGGGGACTTTCCTTTTACTTATAAGCCACCTCCTTGGATTTCCATCCACAAACTATCTTGTCTTGTGGTCGGCCCAGTTCTCTCTCTTTTCCAGCCGGCCCTCTCTTTCACACTGGTGAAGCAGCCCATGCCTCTTACGACGCCAGCCCGAGGAGACCGAAAGTCTCAATCCTTAAACCTTAAAGCAAGTCCTTGAAAGAAAGGAGCAGAGAGAAGCGGAACGGGATGCAAGGCAATGAACATTGTCCTTAAAGCATATTCCAATTTCGATGTCTATTCCTTCCTTTGGGTAGAGAAGGAAAAGGTAGAGGTATGGTGGGCAGACTTTTCGACTAATGATGAGAGCGGATCAGAGACCTGTTTCAAGATACGAGGCTCTGGAAGAGGGAAGAGAAAAACCAACACCTTCCTCCGTAATTGTTGCAGGCACTGTTCAAACCCTTTTGAAGATTGAATGTGTTTGGAGTGCCCTTCACTTCTTTCTTCATTTGCCATGAGCAAAGCCGGCCGACTAGCCTATCATTTATCAGAAAAAGCATCCGTTCACGTCAGGAATAACTAGCACTACGATGATGCTAGTTACTACATTCTGAGTGGAGGACAGTTTATCTCGCAACATATTGCCTTACCTCGGCTCTGACGCATCCTATGTACTTTCAATGTCTTAGGTAAAGTTTCCTTTTAACATATCTACTATACAGAATCCTCTTTTGGGCATCAATCCTATTCGGAGATATCGTCGAAGCGAAGTTTCACTCACCTCTATCCTTTTCTTCTACAGATGACTCAGCGGATGATTCATCTGATGTCAAAGATGGTTCCAATTTATCTAATTTAGGGCATGATTCCTCGGCAATGTATAAATAAACATCATACCCATAGGATGATTTCTCGATGAAAAAGACTATATATAAAAGAGTAGTAAGGGGGGATGACAAAGGCAATAAAGTATTTGCATGTTAGGATCAAGGATGATGGAAAAGCCGAAGTAGGAGCAGTAGTCAAGCAGGCAAGAGGCCGACTTTTAATGGATAGCACACGAGTAATGAGCAGTCCTAGGATGATATTCTAGCAAAGAGCGAAAATATCGACAATAGCCTTTTCGATAGGAGCTTGCCTTGCATTCTATGCATCTTATTTACTACTAGATGTTACTTCCTTGTCCGATTCAAGGCCATCCTCATTAGCACCAGATTCAATAGCTGGGGATTCC
Organism: Elaeis oleifera; assembly: GCA_000441515.1. Classification (NCBI taxonomy): domain Eukaryota; kingdom Viridiplantae; phylum Streptophyta; class Magnoliopsida; order Arecales; family Arecaceae; genus Elaeis; species Elaeis oleifera. The sequence continues at coordinate 40,559 of KE505410.1, forward strand.
TTCTTTCGATCCATGTCATCTAGCATACTAGCTTTGACGACTAATCTTCTGTTAATTCTTAATGAAATATCTCCTGTGAATTCTTATCCTTCAAATAGCTTATTCTGATTAACTGAAATAGCCTATTCTCGAACAGTCGATTTTCGGAAAGAGACGATTCGATAGTAGTCGGTAGTAGTATAAAGAGTCGAAAACCAACTCATAATTCAAGAGATTTTTGCCTAATCCAGTCCGACCAGCGAAGCTAGAGAACAAGGGAGATTAGATAGAGAATATGAGTTAAATCTCGAGAGATAATTTAGAGCGGAGTAAGGCATGTTAAAAAAGAATGTTACCTTGGTTAAGCACTCTTAGAGGTGTCACTTAGAGATTCTACCAGTAAGGAAGAACTAAGTGAAAACTCTACGTTTAGGCTTAACTCGACCACAACCGTACAAGATGGTGGACATTGATGCCTACAAGTCTGTTGGCATGCCCTTGCCTACGGAGTAGGAGACAGAAACTACAGGGTCGCTTGTCGATCCTCCTTTCCGTAAGGATGGGACTAGATCACAAGCATGCTAACGACGCGATGATGGCTCCATACTGCTATATATTTAGTATTGGAACCTGCCCATTTTTCTTTTGCTTTTTTTTCTTTGGTGCTTAACACTTACCAAAAGAAAAGAAGCAAAAAAAAAAGGTTCAATTCATAAGGTCTGCTTCGCAGCTTTCTAGTTCGAAAAGATTACCTTCGGTCACTTTTCGATAGTTAGATTCAACTTATAAGTGAAGAAATTTTTTTAATCAAAAGTTTCGAGCCCGTAGCAGGCTCGGTGTTAGAGGAGGAGGACCTCCCTCGAACTCCTCTCCGACCACCTATGAATTGACATTATATATACTTCACAGTATATATAATGTAGGCTCCATACTATAGCAGGAAGTGAATCAGAGCTGAGGAAAGCCCTCGCCCTTATAGTTATGTGTAAGAGGAGGTCAGTCTCACGCTTATAGGGAGACCTCTTTACGCGCATGCGTGTGCATGTATAGACACTTGTATAAAATCAAAAAAGCGCTGGATGGCCACAGATTCACGATAGAACTTCTTCGATAACCACTTTTAATGTATACCATTAGAGATTATCTAAAATGCGATATAGCTCGTTTTTCTTTAGAAAGATAAGCTTTTACTTAATATTTTATAAGATATAAAAATTATAAGTTTAATTTATATTGAACTTATTGCTGAAGGGTACTGTATCCTCGCTGCTTGGGACAAGTAGCTGCGGTGCCCTCGCTTCAGGCTCGGAGGTAACCTCGCGAGTTGGGTCCACAAACCAACTCGCTCGGTCTTTGGTGTCAGGTGTGCCTACTAATATACGAGAGTACCAGAATTCAAAAAATCATATAATGATGTTCGAGATCACTGTCGTATGGTACTTTCTAAGTAGCTTACGCGTCTGAAAATCAAGCTTTAGGTATGTTCCTATGTTTGCCGACAGGCTCTTGTTAGAATATGATTGAGGGTTGAACTCATACCTTGGATTATCACAAGAATACTGAGCAACCATTGGACCTATCCAATTATTAAGTGATAAAACGAGGTGATATTTGACCTATAAGTATGTAATGAGTATAATTTGTAAAATTAGACAGCAATAGGTCTAGTTGCAGTGCTAGATACAGTCTAGTTTGTATTAGTATGAAAGATAACTTTATCCTAATCAATATATATTGAATTTCAAGTTAAAATACTTTTCTTACATGTGACATCAAGTAAGCTCTCCAACTCCACTTGAATCACCTGAATCAAAGCTTGGATGAGAATTTATGGACAAAATATTCAAACGATATCAGTCAATCTAGGACCAAGAATTTGATGATAAGGGCAAAATTATCTAATATTTGGATCAGAATTAGTATACTGTCCAACTTCTTCTGACAGTGGTAAATCCACTATCAGATCCAAACCAGTCCTAGAAGCCCTAAAGTTGTCATAGTTTAAGTCTAAGCAAAAGTGTAATTATTTGACAATATTTAGTGGTAGTTAGATCAACATAGATGGCAGTAAGTGTATTATTAAATTGTTTTCCCACCAGTAGAACCTATATGTCAAATTTACCTATTCTAGTAATTTTAAGACTTCAATTTTTGAATCGTTCTTGTACTTTGAGAATACTAATTGATCTAATTGCTTTTAGAGATCCCAGGGCCTATAAATACCCTTGTGTAACCTCTATTATCATTGATCAATTTAGTTTCCTTTCTTGAGTATCGCACGCTAACTTGCATTTGCTTTGAAATATTTTTGTATAGTGGATTCTATACAAGGCTTGGTGCATTCCAGAGATGGACAACAAGGTCAGTTGGTGGTATTATTAGTAGCAGCATGCTCCGCCAATGTTAGTTGATGGAGTCTGTAGCATTGGTGGAGCCTTACTGGTAGTAAGGTAGTAAGCTATTAGTTTCCTCTAGGTAGTTTAGTTTCTTAATTTTCCTTGGGTTTTAGACTATTTTTTTTTCTAAGTTCTATTTTTTTGAAAGATTTTTTTCATTATTTAAATTATTGTTAGTCTAGTCTTTTGCTAGGCAAGTCTGAAGCTAACATAAGCCTTCCTCGAATCATTTTTCATCTTATGCAATTTTTTTATTAGATAATTACCTCATTATTACTAAATTGTATTTAAAAGATTAAAATATTTTGTTATCTATGGTTTGACCTTAGCCATCCAAGACTTTAGGGGTTTATGGGACTTAGTAGAAGCTACAAGAATCTTATTAGTTAATTATTAGTTGATGGCACTTGAAAATTAAGAATGTTATGCAGGCACCAACTTCCTAGGATGTTAATTAAATGGAGCTTCTCAGGACACTAAATTTGGCGCCTTTGTGCTAAATAATTAGCCATTTACCCAATATTGGTTTAATGAATGGAAGTTAGCAAATGAAAATATAGAGGACAAGTAGGTGGAAATATGTCTTGGAAAAGACAAGGTATCACAAGTTCTTGCTTCTGATCGAAGGGATATTGAAGTATGACTATTAATAACTAAATAATAAATATAAGTACATAAATATAAATATAAATAACTTCTCCAAGTGTATTTTGGAAGATTCACTTGGGTTAGATCACTGATCTACCTAAAATTTAAGTTATTCAGTTGGAATAATGAGTTTTTAGCTAGATTACTCATTTAGGTTTGAATGATCTAGTATTTGATCTAACTAGGAAACCATTTTTGGGCAAAAGATCTTACTAGGAATGCTATTGATCTGATCCTTATTGGACCATCCTGAAATTTGATTATGAAGCTTCAAAACAATAAACCTAATCAGCCATTACCAACGTAGAAAGTAACAGCTTGAAGGAAAGTGCAAAACCCAAGTTTTCTAATAACTAGTCTAGAACCTTTTTAAAGGATGTTATTTTCAGCAATCACAGTTTTCTTCTTAATCATCATGCTAGCTAATATATACTAATATTTTTGGCAAAACCACTACTACATATAAAACATCAACTTTATATTTCTAGTTTGACATAAATTGATTTTTTTGAGATATTTTCAAATATAAAATCATAAATTCTAAGTTAACTCAATGTCTTAAATAGCATGTACCCTCTCTCTTTTGCATACTAGCTAACTGGACGACCATTAGGGTATTATGCCTCTTGGCCCCTATTTACTCTATCATACCATTTCTTGATATGGCTTGTCGTAGATAATATTTATCCTGATCAGAAAGAATCGATGGAGTAGTCTTAATATTAATGGTGAAGTTTAGATGATGTTAATAGTGAGGTTCAGACGAGGAAAGATTTACGGTGGATATCTAGGCATCTAAAGATGAGGAAGGGTATAATAAGCGATGAAATACTTTGGAGAGTTGAAAATAAGCAAAGAACTAGAGATTCCTAAATAGGTCAGACCTTTTGAACAGCTACTAAATTTATAGATATGCAAGAGACAACCTGGTGAACTGAAATATTTAATAGCCAGAGGAAAGAAAGCAAAAGTGATTTCTGTAGTAGTGGCGAGCGAAATGGGAGTAGCCTAAACCATGAAATAAAGTTATGGAAGAGCAATACAAAGATCATGCTACTAGACGAAGTGGTGAAATGCTGCACCTTAGATGACAAAAGTCTTATAGCCGAAAGTATCACTAGTTTACACTCTGACCCGAGCAACATGAGGTATGTGGAATCTCATGTAAATCAGCAAAGACCACCTTGTAAGACTAAATACTCCTTGGTAACCGATAGCAAAGTAGTATCATTAGGAAAAGTGAAAGAACCCCATCGGGAAGTGAAATAAAATATGAAACTGTGAGCTCCCAAATAGTGGGAGAAAAATGTGATCTTTGACCGAATGCCTATTGAAAAATGAGCCGATGACTCATAGGCAGTGACTTGGTTAAGAGAATCTATTGGAGCCATAATGAAAGTGAGTCTTCATAAGATGATTGTCACTGCTTATGAATCCAAACTTAGGTGATTTATCTATGACTAGGATGAAGCTTAGATGAAACTAATTGGAGGTCCGAATCAATTGATGTTGGAGAATCAGCAAGTGAGTTGTGGTTAGGGTTGAAATGTCACTCGAATTTAAAGCTAACTGATTCTCCCAAAATATGTTGAGGTATGATAGTTGACTGAACATTTAAGGGTAAATACTATTTCAATGTGGGCCGCGAGAGCGGGACCAAATCGGGGCAAACATAAGGTATTAAAAAATTTTATCTAAAAAACTATAAGGATAATGATATGGAATGTGAAAAAGATTCAATAATAGGGATTCCTTGCCCATATATATTCATTTGTATGGGTATCGTATCTATCCAAATTGGGATAAGATCCAAAGATTTCTCTTTTGTGAAAGAGTAGAGTGAATGAGAAAAAAAGATAGTAAATTTTGTTTGGACCACCGATGAAAAAGAGGATAAGTAGTTAGGAAGTAAAATGCACTTTTTGTTGGAGATAGAGGGACTTGAACCCTCACGTCGAAATCTTAAGGAAAGACTGGATTTGTTATCTTATATCTATTTTTTAAGAAAAAGATCAATTGAAGGGGAGATTTTGTTCAAACAACAAGGAGCTGAGGTAACTATTCAATCAATAATGTTGAGCATATTTTTCATCTCTTCTCAAAAAACAAATGGGATATTTCTTTGTGAAATTGTGCTCAATTCATATGTGGCAATCTCGCCAAGAGATCTTATTAGTTAGGGAAGAATCAGTACGAATCAGATTTTTTAGTGTTGCCTAGAAAGATAGCAACCCAAGAGGAGGGTGAATTAGGTTATTTAAAATTTAACTAAATTCTAAAATCTAAATAAGTATATGCTTCAAATTAGTCCAACTAATATGATTGTAAAGTATTTGATTTATGCAGCAGTGGATTTAAGATATAAGAGAAGTAATGGAATAATTAAAACAATATAAGATAAGAATTAAAAGTAAGAAAGAAAAGCACAAGAAGGCATAATACAAATACATAAATTTTATAGTTGTTCGGTGTAACTCCACACCTACGTTCACTTCCTAAGCTTTTCTTGAGAATTCCACTATAATCAACCCGACTATAATGCATTTGTTTTATCCAGGATCACAAGCAAATCCAGATAATTTTTTGGGATTATCAACTACAACCTATACACTAATTATTTTCAAGCTCACAATCAATCCAGTTGGTTTTACAGGCTCATCAACCAAAATCTATACACCGATTATTTTCGGACTCACAATCAATCCAGTTGATTTTATGGGCTTACTAATCAAAATCTATATACCGATTATTTTTCGAATTCACAATCAATCTAGTTAATTTACAGGTTCACTAACCAAACCTAATATGTCCAATTTCGGACTTAGATGGGTCTAATCCCAATTTTTTCTTCCAAAAATTTGTAAAAAAATAAAATACAAAATATAATTTTTAAAAGAAAATAAAATACAAAAGATGAACTCTTCGAAGCTCGAAGTAGAAGCTGAAGGATTGCTCTTTGAGGCGTGGCTTCTCTTCAAATTATGGTTGAGAGGATGTGAAAAATGTTAGAGAAGGTTGCCCTTGAAAGCTTACTGAAATCTGTGCATAACTTTCACTCTTTTCTTTCTTTCCAATGATATTCAATGATGCTCACATAAACTGATGTGTTCCTCCTTTTTAATCCTCTTCTCTTAACTCTTTATTAAGTTTGGAGGCTTTAAATCTTTTTTAAAAGCCAAAATAGCCATTGAAGAATAAAAACTAGCTGTTAGAAATAATTCTATACTATTATGAAAAATCTACAGAACTAACCGTTGGACTTCGAGTCAACTTGGATAGGATTCGAGTTGACTCGAGCTGTCTGCGAATCCGTTCGAGCCTTTTTTTCAAAAGTATAGCTTTTTGATTTTTTTACAACTTCAGCTCGAATATTCGAGTCGACTCGAAGGTCCATTTGAATTTTTATGAGTTCACTCAAATTTCTATGAGTCTATTCAGATTTTCTATCCTTCTCTTTGAGTTGACTCGAATGACACTCGAGTTGACTTGAGTGCATGTCAACTGAAACTCGAACGTATCAAAACCTTGAGTCGACTCGAGTACGTGCCGACTGAAACTCTAGCATGCCAGAACTCTCTTTTTTTTTATTTTCAGCTTGAGTTGACTCAAATGAAATTTGAGTCGACTCGAATGACAGTCAATTGAAAAATTCTGAATAAATTTCTGCATAAGTAGTTTTTTGACTTCAACTTTTGAGAACTTCTTTCACTTTGATTTTTATGATCTTTCACAGCATGTAGGCTTTCAAAATTTTTTATTTATATTTTATTTAGGTATTTAGATCTATTCTTTCTCTTGATTTAGCTTCATTTAAGAAATTTTTTCTATGGATAATTTTTTCATTTTCAGCACTTAAAAAATTTATATTTACTCATGAACACATGATTAGTAGCATAATCACTCAAAGTTCTGAAATCATCAAAATCAATCATAGAATCAACAATCTTCCTCTTTTTGATGATGATAAAACTTTGAGTATATGCGTATGTAAGCATATACGTCATGGATGCTTCAATAGATTCATCATAAATTCAAATGAAAACATACATATTCTCATCAAATACTTATTTCATGTTATTATTTCAAACAAACATATAAGCATCTCAAGCATAATGAATTATTTGAATGAGCATCTCAGGCATAATGAATTATATGATTAATCCAAGTATTTTAAGCATATATTCAACGCAATATACTCTCTTTCCATTTTGACAGCATCAAAAGTACAAGAAGGATTTAAAAATATCATCAATATCAATTAATTTAAATATATACATATTAAATGTTAGAATTCAGATTTCTAGCTGGTGACACTGTCTCCCCTTTTGCACAAGTACTTTCTTTTTAAAACTTGATAGCAAATTTAGATCAAATTTCTTCTTACTTTTGATTAATATATGTTAAAAAAACAAATCTTCTTTTTTTTGAATAAAATTGATACATTAATTAAATTTTAAATTTAAAGATAAAATTGCTTTGAGCTTTAAGAATTCAAGACTGATATAGCTTTTTAAAACAAAGATGTACGTTTGAGTATGAAAGCTAAACATAAGATATATTTCAAACTTCATCACTTTCTTTATGCAATAAGTAACAGTTAATTAAATTCAAAAATGATATTATGAATGTATTAGAACAAATCTATGGTCCTAACATGCGATATTCGAGCAAAGTCAAAGTAAAATATGATATCAGAGAAAAATATACTTGAGAAGAAGATTGCTTGATATCAATTGTATTAATAAACTTCTTAATTTTTCTTAATATCAGAGAAGATCTATCAAAATTATATCTTTCTTATCTTGAGAGGTATCAATCAATTTAATGTACAAAAGTATCAATCTTATAATTTATCTCAGGGTATAATGGCAAAGTTATATTCATACAAATAGATTATTCACAAAGATATTTTCTTCAACAAATTATCTTCGTCTCTTCTTAAGCAGTATCACACATTTAAGTTCAGAAAGGCATGAATATTTTTTTCTGTCTCAAACAATATCATCACAAAAATATATCTGTGCAAAATAGATTTGAGATAATGCATTTTTCTTCTTTTATCAAAGATAAAGCAATAGAATATAAGGCAATAATGATCTATTTGATACCAATTGTTAAAGTTTTTGATCAAAAAAATGAATCAATTAAATACAGATCAAATTATTTAGATAAGTTATTTTGAATTGATACCAATAGATCGTGCAAAATAAATCATAGAGAGATTTTTTTTTTGTTTAAATTCAAATCTTCTTTCTTAAAAATATCACTTAATTAAGTTCATGAAAAGGTATAAAATCTGAAATTTATCTCAAATGATATCATATCAGAAATATTTCAATATAAAACTGATTTGAGAGTGAATATTCAAGTCTTTATCAAAACATAAAGCAATAAGGTGCAAGGCAAAAATGATTCCATTGATATCAAGTTTGAAAATTTTTTTAAGAAAAAATATCTTGATACCAATTATGAAATAATTGACTTTAAGAATTTTAAAATTCAAACTAAATACTAATTATCTTGATACCAATTGAACCAAATCATAATTTTCTTGAAAACTTAATCCCAATTGAAGATCAAGAGAAATCAATTTTCAAATTATATACTTCAAATTCAGCTTGATATGAATTATATATATAAGGCATTTTTCAAGTTCATTTTTCAAAAATGATCAATTAATGTAAGACTTTTTCAAATACCAATTAATTTGTAATAATGATGATATGATCAACTTATGCAAAGTATGAATGGCTAAATCAAATGATCAAAAACACATGATTCCTCAAATCATGATAAGCAAGATACACAAGTTCATCAAAAATAATTTCTTCTTAAGTTCAAAAATAATTTCCTCCAAAATACATCAAATTGATCACAATAAGCAAGGTACAATATTTATCAAGAATTTCTATTATAAGATTAATAATGATTTATCTTATTAAGTTTCAAAGATGATTTCTCTTTTTAGGATTAATGATGATTTCTCTAAAATAAGTCAAATGAATAAAACATCATGAATGCTCAAACAAGTTCATATGACAAAGTTTGGACAAGCGAAATAATTTTCTTTTAGGTTAAATTTTTTTTTAAGATTAATGATCCTTCAAATAATACTTTTTTAAATAATGATTTTCAGATAATATTTTCTCCTCTTGTTTTTATAAAGAATGCTAGAAAATTTGATTTACTTAATTCTTCCCTATTTTTAATAGTTAATGCCAAATGATTCTCTTATTTTGATTCTCCCCCTTTTCTTTCAAATTATGCACATTCCATTAATTATAAAAAAAAATCTTTGTATTTTCTTCCATTTAGATTCATAAACAAAGCATATTTTCAATCAAGCAAATATTCAAATAAGCATCAAACAAATAGTCACACATTGAATTTTCATAAAGGGATCACTTTTATTATTTTTAGGAAGTAATTACAAAGGTGATTACAAAGAGAACAAACATCAAGTGTCTAAAAATGCATGCCATATATATCTATCAAAATGAAGGATTGCTAAGAAAACTAAAACTCTACAAGATGAGTCCTAGCATCTTAAGAGAGTAAGTCAGTATATCCCTAACAAGATGGTCCAGTCTGACTAGAGATTACAAGTCGACTCTCTAGATCCACGAGTGGACTCCTCAATATAGAAAATAGTTCAAAAAGTTTCAAGTTATAGAAAATTGATCAAAATGAATAGAAATGAATGGACAATCAAATTAGAGATCAAGAATGATATTCAACTCATAATAAGTGAATCAAGTTAGGGGATTAAGAATCAATCAATTAGGAGTTTAATTATCAATCAAATCAAATAAGATTAAATCAAGGAGAAACTAGATGTAGGCTTTATAGTTTAGATTTAACTAAGAGATTTCAAATCCTTAGGGGTCAACCTAGGATGCAATGCAACTCAATCAACATCAAGCATACAATCTTTATGAATGTCTTATCTTGATGTTCTTAAATCAAGTAATTTTCGAGATATTTCAATAGCTATGTGTCTTATGAGAATATCAAAGTTTACTTTATAAGATTTTCACACATAATTTATATGCAATCAAGCTTATTTTAATTTAGATTTTTTAAATGATAGCATAATATGAGGGGTTAAGAGAGCATGTTGAGTTTAGAGTAAAACTTATGCTTATAATAATTAAATAATATATAAAAGAGAACACAAGAATATTCTAGTTATAAGCAATACATCAAAATATTCAAGACAAAGAATAAAATCATCAAAATCAATAAATTAAGCATTAAAATCTATATGTATTCTAGCATCATGTATGTACAAATATAAATAAAGTATTTAAATCAATCAATTATGCAAGATAATTTTAGCAACTGATGATGGTATGATGTCACAAGATTTAACTTTGATCAAATATCATCACCCATCTTTTCAAATCCTAAGTATCTATTTTCAAGAAGTTGCTTCTTTTATGCCTTTGGATGCTAGGTATACCTATAAATTATTCTTAATTTTTAATACCCAAGCCATTTTGAGTTCATAGAAATTAATGCACATGATTCCTTTTGGAATCCAAATTTGTTGAATAAAAGTATGACCATTTCTACTGACATTGCATTCAAAATTTATAACCTACTTTATTACATTTAAAGCAAGTAATAAGATAACTTCATATAAAGATCTAGTAATATATTTTGACTAATTTTATTTCTCAAAGGATTAAAATCAATTTCAACCTTATTGAAAATAGCTTTTTGATTATTCAAAATTAATTGAAGCTTTTGAGAACTAAATATGAACTTCAATATTTCAATCTCTTTTCTTAGTTTAGCATTTTCTTCCACAAGATATTTTTTAGATTTTGATATTTTTTTTTCTTCCATCAAAGAGTTCTTGTCTTTTAAAAGTTCATCTTTTTCTAATGAAAGATTATTCTTTTCTTCAACTAAAAGAAAATTTGATCTTTTAACTCTTTATTTTTCAGTCTTATCTTTTTAAATTCATCCATTAGATCATTAAAAGCTTCAAATAATTTTTTAAAAATAAATTCAGAAGAAGTTTCAATATTTATCTCATCGTTGTGAGCCATGAGGCAAGGATTTACTATACATTCTTCCTCTTTCTCATTTTGCTTTTCTTTGCCTTGCTCCCCTTAGTCATTACTTTCTTCCTGCTTTGTTTCTCTTCTTCTTTTTCTTCTTTTCATCCCCATGAGCCGTGAGGCATATGTTGGGGATAACTTTCTTATCTTTTTGGAAGCTTAATTTTTCTTCTTGATTTGTTTCCTCATAAGTTGCTTTCAATTTATTTCATACATATTTAGCTAAAATACATAAAGAAATTATATTAAATTATTTATATCTAATGAATAATAAATAATTTCAGGACCTTAGCATTCATTTGAATCACTTCTTTATCATGAATCAATATATTGGGTGTATATGGGCCATTGATTATAATCTTTCATAAATTATAATCACGTGTTTGTATAAATATTTTCATCCTAGCTTTCTAATAAGTATAATTTGATCCATTAAATGGTGGAAGATGATTTGTAGTATGTCTTTCATTAAATAAGAATTTCATTTAGGTTGCCATGATCTTTGGCTCTAGACCCCTAGCTAGGTCAACAACTAATATGAGAGCACCTGCTCTGATACCACTTGTTGTTCAGAAAGGTAGCAACTCAAGAGGAAGATGAATTGGGTTGTTTAAAAATTTTAACTAAATTTTAAAATCTAAAGAAGTATGTGCTTCAAATCAAACTAATATGATCGCAAAGTATTTGATTTATGCTGCAGTGAATTTAAGATATAAGAGAAGTAATGTAACAATTAAAACAATATAAGATAGGAATTAAAAGAAAGAAAGGAAAGCACAAGAAGGCACAATACAAATACATAAATTTTATAGTAATTCGATATAACCTCGCATCTATGTTCGCTTTTCAAGCTTTTCTTAGAAATTCCACTTTAATCAATCCGACTACAGTATGTTTGTTTATTCAGGATCACAAACAAACTCAATTGATTTTTGGAATCACCAACCATAACCTATATACTGATTATTTTTGGGCTCACAATCAATCCAGTTAATTTTACGGGCTCACCAACTAAAATCTATACATCGATTATTTTGTGAGCTCACAATCAATCCAGTTAGTTTTACGGGCTTACCAACCAAAATCTATACACCGATTATTTTTCAGGTTCACAATCAACCCAGTTAGTTTTACGAGCTTATCAACTAAAATCTAAGAAATCTAATTTTGGGCTTGGATGAGCCTAATCCCAAGTTTTTTTTCAAAAAAAATATAAAAAAATAAAATACAAGATATAATTTTTAGAATAAATACAATACAAAGATGAACTCTTTGACATTCGAAGTAGAAGCTGAAGGATTGCTCTTTGAGGCATGACTTCTCTTCAAATGATACTCTAGAGGATATGAAAATATTGGAGAAAGTTACTTTTGGAAGCTTGCTGAAATCTGTGCATAACTTCCTCTCTTTTCTTTTTTTCAATGATATTCAATGATACTCACATAAACTGATGTGTTCTTCCTTTTAATCTTCTTCTCTTAGCTCTTTATTAAGTTTGGATGCTTTAAATCTTTTTAAAAGCCAAAATAGCCGTTTCTAATCATTGGAGAATAAAATTAGCCATTAAAAAAATTCTGCACTGTTCTGAAAAATTTGCAGAACTAACCGTTGGGTTTCGAGTCAACTTGAGCTGTCTGCGAATCCACTTGAGCTTTTTTTCAAAAATATAACTTTCTATCTTTTTTTACAACTTCAGCTCGGATATTCAAGTCGACTCGAAGGTCCGCTCAAATTTTTACGAGCTACTTGAATTTGCGGAGTCTACTCAAATTTTCTATCTTTTTCTTTGAGTCAACTTGGATGACACTCGAGTCGACTCAAGTATATGCCGGCTGAAACTCTAGTATGTCAAAAAAAAATTTAAAAATTTTTCAGTTTGAGTCAACTCGAATGGCAGTCAATTAAAAAATTTTGAATAAATTTCTGCATGAGTAGCTTTTTAACTTCAACTTTTGAAGACTTCTTTCACTTTGATTTTTATGATTTTTCATAATATGTAGGCTTCCAAAATTTTTATTATTTTTATTTATGTATTTAGATCCATTCTTTCTCTTGATTTTGCTTCTTTTGAGAGGATTTCTTCTATAGATATTTTTTCATTTTCAACACTTAAAAAATTCTACATTTACTCATGAATACATGATTAATAACATAATCACTCAAAATTCTCGAATCATTAAAATTAATCATAAGATCAACATCAGAAATATATTAAGAGAAAATTTGATTTAATTAGACAATGTATAGTTGGTAAACAACGATCTGTTTTTTAGAAAGATACAAAATGTATTGTCAAATATTAATATGATTCTACAAGATCTATTTTCATTCAAGTAAGAGATTCTAGCCAATTGAAAGGATCTTCTGATCAATCCATAGATCATTTCGCTTCGAATAGAAATGAAGATTCGAAATATCACATATTGATCGATCAAAAAGAGATTTAGCAACTAAAAGAAAGATCGATTCTTTGAATCCCTCTTTTCTTCAAATGGAATGAATAGAGATAGAATCAAATCAATTTTCAAAATATCTTTTGGATCTTCCATTAGAAATGAATAATCATCTACTTTCGAAAGAAATCGAAGAATTTCTTGAGAATCTTACATGATCAATTCATTCTTTTTTCTTTGGCAGATGATTAGAACTTTATTTGGATTAGAATCCTACTGAGAGGTCTCCTAGAAATCAGCAATTTTTAAAGAAAAATAATATTTTCTTTGCCCCTTCCAAACAATCAAAAAATAAGAAATTATTGATATATTCAAGATAATTATGTATTTACAAAATACCATCGTAATTCATCCTATTTCATCAGATATGGGATGTGATATGGTTTTGAAGGAGGAACTAAATATGGACAGTTTCGATAAAATTTCATTCTTAAAAAAAATCTATTTTTTAATTTATTTCATGATCAAAATAAAAGAATACATGTCACACTATAATTTTGAATGAGAAGAGAGATTTCAAAAAATGACAGCTTTATTCACTCTATCAATAATCGAGCCAAATCTCGTGTATCAAAGTGGATTTGTCTTTTCTATTGATTCCTATGGATAAGATCAAAAAAATTTCTTGAATGAGATATTCAACTCCAGAGATGAATTGAAAAAAAATCTTTGTTGGTTCTATCTCCTTTTTTCTGTGAAGAGAATGAATCTTTTTATTTGAAGAATCAAAAAAAAAAATCAATCTTGATGTATTGCAGAAATGATTTGGAAGATCCAAACTAAAACAATAGTATTAGCTAGCAATAATATAATGGAGGCAGTCAACCAATATAAACTGATCTGAAATCTGATTCAAATCCAATATAGCACCTATGGGTACATAAGAATATATCGAATCGATTGTTTTTAGCGAATATATTCGATTGCAACTTCGAATACAGAATTCAAGGGATCGAAAGAATTTATATATATCAGACATCGCCAATACGAACACACACGAAATCATCAAATTTCGTATAGAAATAAACAAACCATTTCTATTCTTAGAGCTGACGTATATGAAGAATTGCTTTCTGGTCTCTTTCGTCCTATGGTTAAGACATCGTCTTTTCATATCGAAGACACCGGTTTGATTCCTATAAGTGATAGATGCTCATTCATGGTCGATAATATCATTGTTGAGTGATCGCTCGCTATTTGGCTTGAAAAAGTGATCTGAAAGCTTCCTCTCTCCCAACAAGCAAGATGAGATGAGATTAGAAATTTTTGAAGAAAAAATAAGAAGTTTCTTTTGTCCCTTTCAGATGATCGAAAAATAAGAAATAGTTGATATATTCAAGATAATTATGTATTTACAAAATACCGCCTTAATTCATCCTATTTCATCAGATCCGGAATGTGATATTGTTTCAAAGGACTGATGAGATTCCCCAAAATTTTGAATACCAGAACGCCGATCTCTCGTCCCTTATAGACTTGCTAGAATTTCTCCGACAGGATGGTAATGGACTTCCTTGAATTCTTCCTTAACTTTAGATGTCCTTTCTATTATAAATTCTCGAACTCCAATGGAAAGAATTTCAATGCATGTGTTCTCTCTCCGCCCTCTATTTTGTTCTTCTCCATGTGACCGTCTCCTCAGTGAGCATGGTTTGATGGAGATATTTTGTATCCTAATGATCACTAGATATCAATCCAAATATTTATATCTCCATAAACTTCAGCTTTTCATCTCAACTAGTTCCAAGATCTCAATGTGTTCTGCTATTAGTTGTCTACCTAGGTTTTCAATCCAAATTAACCATGCACCTAAATACATATTCTTCACCACCAGCATGCCAACTGTTACACCGGCCTCCTGGCCCACGATGCACCCGTTTCAAGCTATTTGTGCTGCCCTCCGGCTCAAATGCGATTTGACTGGCCAGCGACTGGTTGGCCGACACTTTTTGGAGGACCCAAATACCCAATTAGTCCTCGCTCGCTCTCGCTTCAAGTCACTTGGGGGTCAGACATGGAGCCCCAAAAACAATAAACAAATATATAAAGTTAGATAGATTCATAGTTTTTTTTTGGTATGTTTCCATTAGTAACTTTGGTTAAAAGAGCACCGAGTCACCGAGCTGGTTCTCTTCCATAAAACACTTTTCGCGTCAAAGGAGAGAGAGAGCGCGAACGAGAGCGAGGGAGAGAGAGGGGAAGAGATGGGGAGGAAGAAGGCGATGGTTTTGGTGGCGGCGTTGGTGGCGGTTCCTTGCTATGTTTCGGGATTGCAGGAGTGGTGGCCGACGCGTCCGATCACCGCTACAAGGCCGGGGAGCCGGTCCCTCTCTACGCCAACAAGGTCGGCCCTTTCCACAACCCCAGGTAGGCTTCATTTCTTCCGTTTTTAAAGTTCTTTTGCCTGAAATGGCCTCTTCTGGCATCGGATCTCTTCTCATCCTTTTCGGATCTGCTAGATTTCTAGGGTCTAGATGCCCTGTCGGATTTGATTTTTGATCTGTCCGGTTTGGGTAGATTCTATTTATGGGATTTTTTATCTGATTTGACCTCTATTAGTTTAGATCCTTTGGATCTGGTATAAATTTGGAGATTTTTATCTGGGGAACATCGCTACTCGATTGGTAATGGCGGGTTGATGTTGTACCCACAATATAAATTTTTAGTCCTAAAAGTTTGATAACTATTTGATTCGTTGTAAAATAAGGAGAATTTGTGAGTGTGAAATTGTTGGTCCATTAAAAATAGAAGAAATTTCATGAAAAAATGGTTCTTTCCGTTAAGGTTGCTCAGATCTACTAGGCCTTGTTTAGTCGTGATCAGAATATGTGAAGTTGTTCTAGATTTTGATATTATATCGATTGACCATTATGACAAGATCTAGTTGTTGGACACCCTTCACTGAAACCTCCATTGTTTCTTCTTTGACTTGGATTCAATACTTACATGTTATGATTTCTAATTGCACTCATGTGTTCCTTCTTTCAGTGAGACGTATCGGTACTTTGATCTCCCCTTCTGCAGTCCAGGTCTGGTTACAGCCCATGTTTCATACTATCTTGTTTTATGTTTTCACATGCTTCATAGTATTTATAGTTTGTTTATCAATCATGTGTTGAAATAGAACATGTGAAGGAGAAATCAGAAGCTCTCGGTGAAGTGCTGAATGGGGACCGCCTGGTCGATGCTCCATACAAGCTTGACTTCCGTGTCGACCTGGATTCCAAAGAGGTGTGCACGAAGAAGCTGAAGAGCGAAGAGGTGGCCCAGTTTAGAAGCGCAGTCCTCAAGGACTACTACTTCCAGATGTACTATGATGACCTTCCATTTGGGGATTCATTGGGAAGGTTGACAGGGAAGGCAAGACTGATGAGAATGAGTACAAGTACTACCTTTACAGGCATATCCACTTTGACGTCCTATATAATGGTGACCGAGTGATTGAGATCAAT
Organism: Elaeis oleifera; assembly: GCA_000441515.1. Classification (NCBI taxonomy): domain Eukaryota; kingdom Viridiplantae; phylum Streptophyta; class Magnoliopsida; order Arecales; family Arecaceae; genus Elaeis; species Elaeis oleifera. The sequence continues at coordinate 57,556 of KE505410.1, forward strand.
GCCCACACCGATCCCAATGCATTGGTTGATGTCACTAAGGACAGGGAAATGGAGGTGGAGTTCTTGTATTCAGTGAAGTGGAGGGAGACAAGCACACCCTTTGAGAACCGGATGGATAAGTATTCACAGACTTCATCACTGCCGCATCACTTGGAAATTCATTGGTTCTCAATAATTAACTCATGTGTCACGGTTCTTCTGCTGACTGGATTCCTTGCCACGATTCTCATGCGGGTGCTAAAGAATGACTTTGTCAAGTGAGAATGTTTTCATTTCTTTATTTATTTTACATTATTCTGTTTTATATCTTTTTTGCCATTTTAAGTGCATGCTCGGCAATTAGAACGCGGCACATGCAATATAGAAATTATATAGAAAATCATTGGAACACTAAAGCAATATAAGTAATCTGAGATAGAATCTATAAACCTTTTTTTTTTATGAAAAACAAAGATTAACAACTCCACTAAAACTACACGAACTTTGATTTGTGTTTTCATATGTTTGAGCATTGACATCCATATTGCTGCGACACATCTCTTTAGATCCTTTTTTGAAGTGAGTATACTTTATCATACATATTAGAAACTATGTACAAATTTTATTGGAGTGTGGGATTAACAATTTTCAAAAAACAATAAATTCTTGGATTTTATTATTATTTGTATGTCAACTTAGCTCTTGAAGACAAATGTAATGTGTATCAATATATGTTGGATGCCATCGTAGATTTTTTGAAAATTACATTGTATGTATATATATAGGTACTGGTTGTTGGAACTTGCAAATGATTCATAATGTACTGCTATTTTATCTTATAATAATATTGTAGTTGTTGGATCTAGATCTTATTGAAGGCACAACATGCCACTTTGTGTTTTTTCCACTGGACAGTAATTAATATGTGCTGAAGTTACATAGTGGCTCACGAGCTACGACACCAACAAAATATGCTACTTGCTAGAACAATAAGTATATAGCATAAATGTACCGTGATAAACATTGTCCAATATTATCTAGATCACTATGATTTTGAAATTTATTATTGAATATCGAGGTTTCATGCAAAATCTTTACTTAAGTGTATAAATCCTTGTTTGCTACTGTTTTGAAAGTCACGAATTAGGATTCTGTATCTGGTGTACTCTTAAAATCCTATTACGTGTTGAGTTGCTTAAAAGATAACAGTTAACAAACTTTGATGGCCTAAAAGTCCTGTTGAAAAAGAAAAGTGCACAACAACATCTATAGCTAACTATATAAAGTCCAAGAATGACAGGGACATATTAGAAAATTGTATGAACACAACGTGTTCACCATTGGTAAATGCAAAACCTTCCCAGATTATGTGGCCCAATACAAACTTGATATAGCCTTGGATGAGACAGTATGGACCCAATATATGTATGGGGCATGCCAGCATGGAGTTGTTCACGCAGGAAGAACATTAGCTTGTGGTGCTACATTTGGAACATATATGCTGGTGCTGGCTGAAGTCTAAGGTTATAAACTACATTCTTAGTAATCTCTGAGCCTTTTAGTATCAAGTTTTCAATTGGCTTTATGGAACAAGAATCGGTTCCCCAGGGGTGTTGTGTGGATCATAATGGTGTGTTTCTGTGCATGCTAGAGAAAGGGAGCAATAGATTAATTTGTCCACTCTCTTTAGATGCTTAAAAATATGGTCGCAACATTCAATTAATTAACCCTCTGTTAATCTCTTTTCTCTGATTAAAGGTATGCTCATGATGAGGAATCAGCTGAAGACCAGGAAGAGACTGGATGGAAATATATCCATGGGGATGTCTTTAGGTTCCCAAAGCACAAGTCACTCTTTGCTGCCTGTGTTGGTTCTGGCACTCAGCTATTTGCTCTGTAAGCTTCGGATATAGATCTTGTATTGTTTGATTTCGTCAATCTGAATGCACTAATGTTAAATAATATGTTCAATTAATAGATGTATCACATTTAAATGTCCTAATATTTTCTAGCAAACTATGATTTGTTTGTCCTTCATCTTATACTGTTTTTTTCTTGGCATACTTGGCAGTACAAATTTCATATTTATTCTTGCTTTAGTCGGGGTGTTCTACCCTTACAATCGAGGTGCTCTTTTCACTGCACTGGTTGTCATCTACGCACTTACATCTGGCATAGCTGGTTATATTTCCACTTCTTTCTATTTTCAGCTTGAAGGAACAAACTGGGTGCGTGCTTAATTTTCTTTTTATTTATCTCTTTATGTTTCATTTTTTTCCCTTCATTCATTAGTCTTATCATGTAATTGCTTTTCAAACATATGCAACATGTGCAAATAAATATATGTGATGAATAGATGGAAGAATTTGTAGTTGCCATTTTCATATTTCTGTTTGCAGGTAAGGAATTTGCTGATGACAGGATGCCTGTTTTGCGGGCCTCTGTTCCTGACATTCTGCTTTTTGAACACTGTGGCCATTATCTATAGTGCTACAGCAGCACTCCCATTTGGCACTATTTTAGTGATTCTTCTCATATGGACACTGGTAACTTCTCCTCTGCTTGTTCTGGTGGGATTGCTGGCAAGAACAGCAAGGCAGAATTCCAGGCTCCTTGTCGCACTACCAAGTATCCTCGAGAGATCCCACCTCTGCCTTGGTACCGAGGAACTATTCCGCAGATGGCAATGGCTGGTTTTCTACCCTTTAGTGCCATTTATATTGAACTTTACTACATATTTGCAAGTGTCTGGGGTCACCGAATTTACACAATCTACAGCATCCTCTTTATAGTCTTTATCATTCTTCTCCTTGTCACTGCCTTCATAACTGTTGCATTGACCTACTTTCAACTTGCTGCTGAAGATCATGAATGGTGGTGGAGGTAAGCCAGATATCCATTGACTTGATAGGTATTTCATATTATTTGTGTTAGCTGTCCCTGCGTTGATACTCTCTTTACATATATATTCTAATGGTATTCCAGATCCTTCCAGGGCTGCTATTTATATAACTTCTGTAACTTTTGCTTGGCATGCATTGGGCCTTAATTAGTTTCTTTTTTTCTTTCTTTTTTCTTAATCACATTTTGTTGCTGATTTTTAGGAAGTTAATCTGCACAAGATTTAATTTTGTATTATCCTGTAAGGGAAATGACAATGAGTGCCGCCGTGAATGCCATTAAAAGTAACTTTTAAGTTAAAAGCTTTGTGTATATGAATACACACTACTCCAAAACTCTCTCCTCCAAGTTTTGTCCCAATCTGTATTTGTTTAAATGTATATTACTCATTTTATTTGTTCCTGCCTAGCAAAGGTGATCTAATAAATGAATTGTTGACATTCTGTTGGAAAAATAATGTTCCAAAAGTTTTGGATCTTGCATTGAACTTTTCGATTTGGGATCACAAATTAGCTATTTGCATGACCTCATGTTTGTCACTGCCCATATGATCGCTCCCCCCTTATTTATGGAGAAAAGTGAAATAATGGAAGGTAAACCTGGGACCCAACACAAAGATGACCATGGAGTCATTTATGGTGAGCATGAGAGGGAAAGGGAGGTCAGGGAATGGAATTAGAGGTACCTTGGTTCTTGGGTTGCGTAATAGTACAATTTAAAACTTTTAAATTTGCATGATCTAAAGCCAATCTGAATTTATCCATCTTAATTAAAGAGAAAGGGTTCCACATCATATGGATGTTCTGAGGCATTCAGTACGAAAATCCATGTTTTCTTTAATGTTTTGTGCTTTTCTTTTCTGTGCACTCGCATCTGTTAGAAGTTAATGCTATTCTCTACCGTTGTAGTATGTGTTACATGCAGCTTTATAAATGCTTGTTATTCATGAAACACTAAATTTCAACTCCAGCTAGTGTAAATTGTGGAACTTTTAGTTTGAAATTAGACATGCATTCAGATCACAGCTAACACATTGGTTGTATAAGTTTTCTAATTTATGTTCTAGATGGTGGACTTATGAGTCTAATTTGTGCATAAAGGTTTGAACTTCAAATCAGATGGATATCTGCTCAAGCCGAGGTTGCTGTGGACTGACTTGTTGCATGTAGTCCAGTGCAATAAAATGGATATTCAATTTTAAGAACTCTGAAGGGGAAAAAAAAGACAACAGAAATGCTAAATAATTTATAAATTTTAAACAACTTTTTGTAAAATGATAATGTTGATGTTCATTGTGTCAGAGATATGAACACTCAGTGCATGTGACCAGCCCTTTCTATGCATCTGACCAGCCCTTTCTATGCATCTGAGACAAGAAATTTCAGATGTCCATAAGTAGTGGAGGCTATATAATAGCTGAAAAGATGGTAAAATTGCTTCAATTGAAGGGATTTGTTGTTAGCCAGCAAGGTAGAAGTGCTTAGAGGAGCCTTAGATGGTGGGCTTTGATGAGCTAATATGTTACGAACAGGGGATCTGGTTTACATGGGTTCTAAAAGTTGGAATTTGGTATGAATCCTATGTTCAAATAAAGCTAATGAAATGATCGTTTTCTGGACTAATAGTTGAAGTTCCAGCCTGATTTAGTGGGCTATTAATGCATGTGATGACTGCTTCCTGATCTTATATTCCAATCCTCTCCTTTGCATGTTTTTATGAATTTCAGATAAACATCATCCACCATTACGTTGCTGATTGCATGTCATAAAGTGAAGCTTTAAAAGAGGTTCTCTGTTGTTAGGGTTTAGGGTTTCTGTTGTTAGCTTAACAGATGACATAGATCAAGATACTTACAAACATGACCTTATTATGGAAGATAATACTAATTTATCCTGGGCTTCATTAGGTGCGGTTTCCTTTAAATTATATGCAATTTGTGAACTATAACATGTACAGTTCACCAATAGGATTTGAGTATTGTTATTGACCTGGGTCAATGCTGCAGAGCTGATTTAGAAGGTCTTTTAAAGTTGAGACCAAGAGACTCAAAAACGGGTATTGGTTTTTGGAACAACAACGTTGTTGAAGTTATTTATGGTTCTTAGTTCTTACATCTTATTTCATGCAGCATTATGTAGTGATATCCTTACTCTTAAAAAATTAGGTTAAACTCAGCAGTTCTGTATGTAAACAGCCTTTTTTAGAAGCATATGCATCCTTGTTTCTGCCTCTTGACTTTGTCCATTTTCTGCATTATTTTAGATGTGTCCCGAGAGAAGGTGCAATTGATCTGTTCCCTAACACTTCATCCAAAAAAACCATAATGAGCGAAACTCAGGCTGAGAGCAATATACTTTATTAAAAAGACTAACAGAGATCAGTAGCTCGGATTGCTTATTGTATACGGCATGTGTAATGTTTTCAATTGAAAATGTATCCTCCTCCTGGTGATGCATGAATTTGGAAACTCAATGGATCTAGTTAGTGGTTCCTATTTTGTGCTTTTTCTTCAGAACTTAAAATTGGCTTGGTGTATGTAATGATAGAATTACAATACTTTTGAGTATTTGCTGCTGACTTCTGATATTGTTTCATGAAAGAAAATGTTTCTTGGATGGCCATGGGCTACTGAGTTAGATCCCAGGGGCATGCACTAGTTGGCACACCATGTTGCTGATTGCACTGGTGCTCGTATACAGCTTTTCTAAATTTGTGATCCATCTCAAATGCTTTTTGTGTATACGTCTTTGAATTTTGAAACCTTGCATCTACTTGTTCTGATTCAGATCATTCCTTTGCGGAGGATCAACTGGCCTATTCATATATGGGTACTGCTTGTACTATTACTATGCCCGGTCAGACATGTCAGGTTTTATGCAAACTTCGTTCTTCTTTGGGTACATGGCTTGCGTCTGCTATGGTTTCTTCCTCATGCTTGGGACCATTGGTTTCCGTGCTGCCTTGTTATTTGTCCGTCACATATACCGGTCTATCAAGTGTGAATAATCAGTCATCCCTGGATCATGTTAGGTATGTTTCTTTTTCTATTTTATATAGGCTTTCCTATAGAGAGTGAGAGAGTTGCTATTTGTGAAAGGTGGTTGGACTTTACATGTGGACATGGAGCAGCAGATGGATTTAGAGCTGGATCACCTTTTCTTGAACAAAGGCTGAGCCTTCAAAATTGTTATTTGGTGGAGTCAATTGTATTCATGTTCTTTTGTATTCTGCTCCCTTGAAAGCTCCGGTTAATCTGCAAAGAAGTTTGTACCATTACATGGACCTACATATTCTACAATATAGTTCCTCTTTTCGCACCTTAAATCCAGCTTTGTTTTAGTATTTTTCTATGAGCCTCATGCACTTAACCTACCTGACACTGAGGCAGAGGGTGGCATAATTTTCCCCCGTTCTCTTTTTTAAGCTTTTCTTTTGATTTATAACTCTCTGAGTTTACTCATTAAAAGTATATGAAATAATTTTTTTGGCAATTCAAAGTATAAAGTATTGCAGGAAGAGTTTTCTCACTATGGTCTTGAACTCATAAGCTTCTCGCCGCCTGTGAGTTTTACATTGTTTTATGTTTTCTTTTCCATTAATCAGAAACCAATCTTGTATGCTACCTTCTTGAAAGCCTGCAGTAAGACCTTAAAATGTTATTTATTCAAGAGGACTATGATCTACATGGTGATTCTTTTTGGTGTAAACAGTCTTTTTCAGTGTCATTTGCTTCCAAAAATTAACATAATTGTGAACTTTGTTTGGCGATTTCTCCCTGTACATTGTCTTCATTCTGTGGCAGTTAAGATTTTTGTTAGATTTGTTTAAAATGGGGAGGATGCGATCATAATCGAGAATTCAATTAGAGTTATGATGCCACTATTATTGATGATGATACTGGAGGATTATGCTCCAACTTGCGGTGTTCGGGTCTGTGAAGGCTAAACCATTACGATTGTGGATACGTCAAGCACGAAGCCATGTATTTACGGAATCAATTTGGAGCCTCCATTAAACTTACAGGTGTTTGGATCTCCATTAAACTTGGATTGAGGTTATTGTAAATCAAAGACTGGTTTGATTGTTCTGGATGCTAAAGATGAAGTGCTTGCCTTGAGATTGATGAATCCAAGAAGACCTATGTAAAACAAGCCTGTGGGTATGGCTTGAAATGGAGGCCTGATTGACTTTTGGACTGGGGCTCAGTGATGTCTAATAGTGTATCAGCTTGACAGGGGTGGCAAACGGGTTCGGTCAAAGCAGATACTGGTCAGATTGGATATAACATTGGTCAAAATCTAGATCTAAATCTGTTCATTTTATTAAACATATAATTTAACTTGATCTATAGTAGCTTGAATTAAGTTAAATGGATCATTCCACCTCTATTTTAAATAATCGATTACCATGTAATATGATTTTAAAATAATTTTAACATACATGTGACATAGAGACACAAAGATCGACCCAGGCCAGTTTAGAATTTTAAGGGGCAAGTTGCATTCGGGGGTTTAGATGTTGGGCAGGGCTAGGGCCCAACTTTCCCTCGATAAGTAATGGGCTATTTGGCACCATCGTTGTTTTGTGTTTTGTTACCCTACAAATTAAGTGAAATACTACGTAAAAATTGTCTATTTTGTTCTTGTTTTATTTAGAAAGAAAGATGGGTTTGTTGCTAAAGCCTCTTAAAGTTTGAAAGACAATTTTAAAATAAAAAATTTGGTAATACATATTTGTGAAGTCTAGTTTGATTTGCTTCTTTGTCTTGCTTTACAACAGCCAAGGGAAGTACAGAAGTTTGGGTGCCTAATTCAATTTCCCAGGCCCGGGTCGGGTTCGGACTAGGTGCAGCTCAAAGTACGGCTTATTTCAGTCAGGCCTAGGCTCAGTCTGGTCCAACTTTCGGTCCTAGTTCCTAAGCCTGAGCCCATCACTTCTTGAGCTTTAGCTTTCCAGAATTTTATTTAGTAATAATTCTTTGTACATCGGGGCGGTGTGATAAATCTGATGCAAAGTGCACTGCATGTTGCGATTAGGCCTCATGGCATCGACCTAGAAGATGGGATGGGGCTTCATTTCGCACCAAGAAAATGGAGGCGCGTCTGTCCCCGATCGTGACGTTCATTCAACACCCATCACAGTTTGTTTTTCAAATTTTTACAGATGAAAATGCCCTTTTCCTCTATGGGAAGATTGTTTTGGCTTATCATGCTCTCTCGCTTTGCCATTTCAAATGCTATCCTTCTCTCTCCACCCTCAAAGATGTTCTTCTTCCTCTCTGAGCTCCTCAGAGGCATCCCATGTCGATCCTGCTCCGATTATTTCACATCATAGAAAGTTTTGGACAACATCTTTTCTCTTAAATTGCTTGACGGTAGTATATCGGGCCAGTCAGAAAGTAAGAACCCGTCCCCCCCCCCCCCCCCCCTTTTTTTTTTCAAATAGTTTATTTATCACGCCGTCTCCATGGGTAGTCGGATGAAGTTAATGCCTTGACTAGGTTCTACGTCGAGTTCTGCTTTCGATTTTGACCTCCGGTACCCGATCACGACTTCCTAGTATCGAAATAGTTTCCGACGGTGCCTTTTTTTGGTGATTTACTACACCTACGGTCTCGTTCATAACATCTTATGGGTCCATATATGACAACCGACGGTATCTTTTTTTGGCAGGAGAACGACATCCTATACTCCCTTCATAATATCCTAGGTGCGGATTATGGCTTATTGTAGTTGGAGTTCCACCAATATTTCATAACTTTCAGCACTATTTCATGACTTCCTGCACTATTTCATGACTCCTGACATTGTTTAATGAATTCCACCAATATTTCATGATATCCTGCACTATTTTACTATTTTATTAGTTTTTGTATTGTTTCATGACTTTCTGTTCTGTTTCATCACTTTTTGTTTGTTTTATAACATTCAGTACTGTTTCATGACTCTCTGCTTTGTTTCATAACTTTTTATTTATTTTATGACTTCCTTCATTATTTCATGACATCCGGTATTGTTTCATGACTTCCTGTTCTATTTTATGACTTCCTTCATGGTTTCATAACATCCGGCATTGTTATATGATCCTTGCAACTTTTGCTACTGCTTTATCAATTTCTCTACTGTTTCCTAACATCCGGTACTGTTTCATGACATCGTGCACTATTTTATAACTTTCTCCACTATTTATGACTTTCTGTATTGTTTTATCACTTTCTATACTGTTTTATGACTTTCTTATTGAGAAATATTTCCTAAAGCCAATCATTTGGACGATTGTGCTCCTTTTATAATATGTATATAAATTATTTATCAATGAATAAAAGTTATTTTGATATTTTTCATCACAAAATTACATCTTCCTTACTAGAACTCTTGTGTTGTGATGAAATCCTTAGAACTATAAAGCAATCGATAAAAGAGGATTTATCGTATAGTTCTTAAATATGTTCGCGACCAAATGATACATCATTAAAGAATAATGATGTTTATCAAGTGAAAGTTGTTGTGTGCCATATAGGATGGTTGTCCTCTTAACTAAGGAGTGTGGAGACACTGGTATGGCATATAGATAAGATGTAGGAGTACATCGTCACTGAACAAGTAACTCACCTATTGAGCGCTCTACTGTTGAGAGCAGCTCCTGAAGCATATTAGCATAAATGGCCCTCAGACCTGAGATTACCATAATGACTTACAAGCAACTCACTATGCTTTGATGCCGTACTATCTGTATTTTTAATGTAGTGACGGAAAGCTACTAGGTATAGTCAAGTACTTGTGAAGTCTGTGCATGGATCAAGATGGGATTGATCCCTCCGAATTATAGAAGCTAATGCATCACTGTATCTTAATTTAGTAAAATCTTGATCAGGACAATTCATGCGATGGATTTGAAAGGTTGGAATACAATGTGGATGATTCTTTAGGGTGACAGTTTAACCCTAGATCGTCCTTGAGCATTCAAAGTCAAAGGGATGAATTATGTGGTAACTATATACATAGGTTCTTGAATATTATCTTGTAAATATTCGACCTATCTGGACGTAGAAAATCATTACTAAATGGTAACTTCGATTAGTATAGAAAATGATTCTTGTGCTATTAGCTTAGTGTTCGAACCTATGGAGTCACACACAAAGTCAAGCAATGTAGGAAAGGATTGACCTAAATCTATATATTCAATTTGGAAGTACATGACTTGATTGAATATATAGACTGGCTTGATTGAGAATTAAGTTATGGATCATACGGAATTAAACAGTTGACTATGTCTAGTTAGCACTAGATATGAGGTTCAGGTTCAATTCCAGAGATGAACAAGATTTGATCTATGATCCAAAAATCTATGAGAGATTGGATTTAAGTGCTAATTAATTTCAGATTAGATCTGATTTAATTAGACTTAATTGGATTGAAATCCAAGTTAAACTTGGTCCTAAATCCTAAACAGTTTGGGATTGATGGCATATTCGAAATTGGTTCGAATCAGGTTCGAATTGGATTCGTTTTGACCCATATTTGGATTAGATCCTTAGAGTCCAATTTTGCTGGGATTCTCTCTCTTCATGGCTGACCAAAGAAGTGTGGGGGTGCTAGTTTTGTCGTCCTTTCTTAGGTGTAGGCGTGGGTGCATGGGGGCACCAAGTTTAGTGCCTATCTTATCTCAAATAGGACTCCTTAGATAAGGGATGAAATAATTCAAAGCTGATTTGAATTAGAACTCTTAGTCTATTGGATCATGAGGAATCATCTATAAATAGGAAGGACTTCTAACTATCAAAACATAACAATTAGATTGTATGCTAAGGTGAGAAAGAGAGAAAGGTGGCATCCAAGAGAAGAGAAGCATCTCCTCTCCTTGGCGTGTGGATTTTGGGGCTGATCTCCTCTACGTGTAAAGAGCTCTAAGCATTCCAATTCCAAGTGTGAGGCGTCACAGCAAAGATCTTCTTCCTCCCCTCCTTACTGTCTTGAAAAAATATGATGATCTGAAGTTTCATTCTGCTTTCCTACGAAGTTTGGCGTGTGTGCGAAGTAGAGGGTTTGTACGTTCAAACCTTTGCGAGGCTTTAGATTTAAGAATTCTTTAGGGATTTGATCCCTCTTCTACTGCATATCAGGTAAAAGATAAAATCTATGTTAGCTTATTATAGAACATTTTGAGATACTCTCTAGTGATCCGATCCTGAATTAAATTTTTTACTTCAATTGGTATCAGAGCCAGACTTTGACATATGGATGTATAACTGATTTTTTCTAATAATTTTTATATAGTATGTGATTGAAATTTTATGTTAGATATTAAATCTAATTTAGATCTGTTTAAATAAAATTTATGATCTGATTTTGATTAGATTTTATGGTCCTAATCAATGGTTGGTTAAGATTTGTTATAAATATATTATAACAGATTTTTTTTGTAAATTTTGTTGGAATAATAATCTGTTTAAAATTTATTTTAAATCAATTTTAACAGAATTTTTATATTATTATTTTGGGTTAGAAGTTAGACTTATCTCAAATATAAATTGAATCTATTTTGATAGATTTTCATATCTAATTTTTAACAAAATTCTACACAACATCGAAATAGATTTAACCAAAAATTTAATCTTTATGTGTTCATATATGTATCTAAATATTTTTCTATATGATTTTAGATCTGAATTTAATATTTTATATTTTATATAAATTAAGTTTCAGAGATGATATGATATATATGATGTATTAGATCTGATTAGATTAGATGAAGAACATGGTTGATATGATCGAAATCATGTACACGCCTACTTTGTTTCGAAAATTATATATAGATGTGATTTTAATTTGAAATTAGATTTCAAATCCTAGTAGCCCAGTATTCGGATTGATGAGATCATCTGACCGTCCGATCATAAGAGAAAGTAGGGATTAATGTCCCTCTCTTGTCCATTCGATGTATTCTCTTATGATATATAGAGGTGTCATTATGATCTTATTTCATGAAAAAAAATAATAAATAGATTTTTGTAAATTATTTTGATCATGAATATATTTAGATTAGATCTAAAATGATTTATGACTCAATACAATTTCAATAAGATAAATTCAAATATAAAATTATTTTAAAATCTGAATAGCATATTACATTAGATGTAATTGATAGTGATCTAAAAGTAGTCATGATATATGTGATGTATATATGAAGTTTAGATCATAATTATGTATATTTAATTGTTAAACATATATATGAAAATTAATTTTCATGATATGAAACATATGGTATGCTTCACTTGAATCCTTAGTAGAATAGTTCTACAAACTGAAATATATATTTTACATACTTAATTTAGAATTAAGTTTAAAATGATCTAGATTTAAGAATTGAAGATTTTTTAAGACACCACATAAATTAATGGGCAATGGATTAGCATGAATCAGATCCTCCTACTGAATTAGACCTAGGGTTAGAAATAAATATGGACTAAATAGAGAATTGATTGAATCTAATCAAGAGTTGAATTAGATTAGATCAGAATTTCTCTAGATCAACCTCAATAGTTGTAGTTTGATCAAGTCAATATTTTTGACCATACTAAATGGACCATGATCATGGCCTAATGGTTGAGCCTGAATTTTCTGGTGGATCAAATCAAAACTAATTAACCAGTTGGTGTCTAAGGTAAGTTTGACAGTTTTAAGTTTGGCATCTGTGGCGAGTTAATGGTATATCCCTCCCACCGATCTCACTAATCTGGCCGATATGGTAGATCATATTTTGATTAGGTCACTAATCGATTCGGACTGACCCATGCCATTAAGGTAAATCAGTGTAACTGATTTAGATATCTTTAGACCAACTTGTATATAGTCCTCTTTATGACTTGGTGAAGTCAGTGGGAGGATTTACGACTTGTAAGTCAATTTCTTCTCTTATTCTCAAATCATTAAATCAAATCCTCTAAATTATTAGGTTCTTAAAATGATACAGTTATGGAGATTACTAGTTCATAGCCTCCCATTAAGGTACGTGATAATGAGTTTAATATTCTAAATAGATATTGGAAGTACCACATGTCTGGTGTCTATTAGGCATTAGAATTATCATTCATCATATGACTATCTTGTTGTGTCTTTTAGATCAATGCTCAGGTTGGCCGAGCCACACTCAGGCCTTAACATTCATTTGTTGGATGTGCTTGATGTAGTCATGTTAATAGTTGGACCTAATCAAAATTTTCAGTTGAGGCACCACACACCTGCTGAAGAGATACCTGAGGCAAAACTTATTTGTTAAAAGTTGTTTGGAGAAACAATTGGTTAGAAACCTACCTATGGTGCACTACAGTTGGTCGAGCCACACTCGAGCCCGAATGCAGTCTGTGTGAATTTTAGTATCCGCTAAAAAATTAATATAATTCTTTGAATTGGAGATAGAGGCTATCAATTCGTATAAAATAGTGGAAGAACATTTAAACTAAAATTCATATCTTTAGTATTAAAATAATTTATATACTAATAGGTTTATATTTTCTTTTCAGCTATGGCCAATACACTATCGCTTCATTCGTTGCTGGACAGCGACAAGCTTATCGGATCCAATTTCGATAGCTGGTATCGAAAGTTGAAGATCATTCTAGAGCACAAAAGGATCTTGTACGTGCTTACGGATCTAGCATCCAAAGAACCTGCTATCAACACATCTCGTACTGCGAAAGATACTTATTTGAAGTGTCTCAGTAACCGCACGACTATGCGTTGTATCATGAGGACAGCAATGAATGATGAACTTAGCCGTAAGTTTGAGGATGCGCAATTAGAGGATATGATTCAAATGTTGAATAAGTCCTTCGGCACCTTTAAGAATGTGGAGAGACATAAAACCTCCTATACTGTATTCAATGCCCACATACGAGAGGGGATGTCAGTCATCGATCATGCATTATACATGATCGAGCAGATTGAACGCTTAAGCAAACTTGATTTTCCATTACATGAACAGTTGGACAAGGATACTATCCTAAACTCGCTATCGAAATCCTACCTATCCTTTTTGAGTCATTATAGAATGACCAAGCCTGCAGCAGACTACCATGGTTTGTTAGGATTACTGCAGATATTTGAGAAGGACTATCAGCTCCAGAAGGAGCCGATGCATGTAGTGGGGGGTTCGTCTGCAGGTTGTCAATCCTTTAAGAGAGAAAAGAAGAAAAAGATGTAGAAAAATTATACCATCGATCCAAAGTCAAAGCAGAGTAAAAAGTTGAAAGTCGACAAGAGCCAGACAGAATACTTTTTTGTAAGAAGCTGGGTCGTTGGAAAAGAAATTATCCTGTATATATAGCTTCTCTTAACCTAAAATGGTCAAAGAACAAGAGAAACAAGCAATCAGTTGCTCCATAAGGTACTTGTATGATAACTTCTTGTAATTTCTTTATTTGTGATACTACTATCTGGGTATTGGATACCGAAAGTTCGATTAATATTTGTAATTAGCACCAAAGAACCTGCTGTCAACGCATCTCGTACTGCGAAAGATACTTATTTGAAGTGTCTCAATGACCGCACGACTGTACGTTGCATCATGAGGGCAACAATGAATGATGAACTTAACCGTAAGTTTGAGGATGCACAATCAGAGGATATGATTCAAATATTGAATAAGTCCTTCGGTACCCTTAAGGATGTGGAGAGACATAAAACCTCCTATACTGTATTCAATGCCCACATACGAGAGGGGATGTCAGTCATCGATCATGTATTATATATGATCGAGCAGATTGAACACTTAAGCAAACTTGATTTTCTATTACATGAATAGTTGGACAAGGATATCCTAAACTCGCTATCGAAATCCTACCTATTCTTTTTGAGTCATTATAGAATGACCAAGCCTGCGGTAGACTACCATGGTTTGTTAGGATTACTGCAGACATTTAAAAAGGACTATCAGCTCCAGAAGGAGCCGATGCATGTAGTGGGGGGTTCGTCTACAGGTTGTCAATCCTTTAAAAGAGAAAAGAAAAAAAGATGTAGAAGAATTATACCATTGATCCAAAGTCAAAGCAGAGCAAAAAGTTGAAAGTCGACAAGAGCCAGATAGAATGCTTTTTTGTAAGAAGCTGGGTCATTGGAAAAGAATTATCCTATATATATAGCTTCTCTTGACCCAAAAATGCCAAAGAATAAGAGAAACAAGCAATCAGTTGCTCCACAAGGTACTTGTATGATAATTTCTGGTAATTTCTTTATTTGTTATACTACTATCTAGATATTGGATACCGAAAGTTTGATTAATATTTGTAACTAGCACCCAAAGAATCTGCTGTCAACGCATCTCGTGCTGCGAAAGATACTTATTTGAAGTGTCTCAGTGACCACACGACTGTGCGTTGCATCATGAGGACAGCAATGAATGATGAACTTAGCCGTAAGTTTGAGGATGCACAATCAGAGGATATGATTCAAATATTGAATAAGTCCTTGGGCACCCTTAAGGATGTAGAGAGACATAAAACCTCCTATACTGTATTCAATACCCACAAACGAGAGGGGATGTCAGTCATCGATCATGCATTATACATGATCGAGTAGATTGAACGCTTAAGCAAACTTGATTTTCCATTACATGAACAGTTGGACAAGGATACTATCCTAAACTCGCTATCGAAATCGTACCTATCCTTTTTGAGTCATTATAGAATGACCAAGCCTGCAGTAGACTACCATGATTTGTTAGGATTACTGCAAATATTTGAGAAGGACTATCAGCTCTAGAAGGAGCCGATGCATGTAGTAGGGGGTTCGTCTGCAGGTTGTCAATCCTTTAAGAGAGAAAAGAAGAAAAAGATGTAGAAGAATTATACCATCGATCCAAAGTCAAAGCAGAGCAAAAAGTTGAAAGTCGACAAGAGCACGACAGAATGCTTTTTTTGTAAGAAGCTGGATCATTAGAAAGAAATTATCCTGTATATATAGCTTCTCTTGATCTAAAAAGGCCAAAGAACAAGAGAAACAAGCAATCAGTTGCTTCATAAGGTACTTGTATGATAACTTCTTATAATTTCTTTATTGTGATACTACTATCTGGGTATTGGATATCGAAAGTTCGATTAATATTTGTAATTCGTTGTAGGGACTGTAGGTCAGTAAAAAATTTAGAGAAGATGAGCGGTTCCTGAATGTTGGAGATGGAAGTCTTATTCTAGTTCTAGCTTTAGAAACTATACAGCTTATTTTCGAGTCTAATAATATCATGTTAGATGAGTGTCATTATTGTCCTTCTTTTTTGATGAATGTCATCTCTGTAGGTCTTTTGGCCAAACTTGATTTTAAGTTTTAATAAAGGATGATTTTTATAATATCATTATAAATGATACTACAATAATGCGTGGATAATTAAAACATAGCATATATATATTATCACAATCTGTTGGTGTAATATACACATCGAACAAACACCCTAGGATAGATAATATCATTGATTCTTACCTTTGGCATTGTAACCAGGATCATGTGAATAAGAACAGGATAGATGGTTAATCAAGGAGGATGTCCTTGAAATTAATGAATCATTACCGACCTGTGAATCCTGTTTACTTAGTAAGATGACCAAATCACCTTTTATGAGAAAAGATGAATGAGCCAGTGATGTTCTAGGTTTAATACATAGTGATGTATATGGACCCATGAACATAAGCGCCAGAGGAGGTTATTATTACTTCATTACATTTACAGATGACCTATCGAGGTATGGATACGTCTACTTTATGAAGCACAAATTTGAATCATTTGAAATGTTCAAATGATTTCATAGTAAAATAGAAAAAGAGACTGATAAGAGTATTAAAATTCTTCGATCAGATCGAGGAGGTGAATACCTCACTAGTGATTTTCTAACATATTTAGAAAAGAATGTGATTCTCTCACAGTAGACCCCTCCTGAAACACCACAATATAATAGGGTGTCTGAAAGGAAGAATCGAACCTTATTAGAGATGGTTCGGTCCATGATGGGGTTTGCAAATCTGCCAATCTTCTTTTGGAGATACGCTCTTAAAACTGCTTGCTATATGCTTAATAAGGTTTCGAGCAAGTCTATCGATAAAACTTCATATGAGATATGGAGAGGGCATAGATCGGAGCTCTTACACCTTCGGATTTGGGAGTGTCCAGCTTATGTCAAGCATTTAAAGATAAATAAGCTTAGACTAAAGTCCGATAAATACTTGTTCATAGCATACTCAAGAAAACTAAAGGATACTACTTCTATCTTGCTGAAGAACAAAAGGTGTTCGTCAGCAACAGGATAATTTTTTTGAAAAAGAAGTTCCTTGGAGAAGGAACTAATACTAGCAAAATTGAACTTGGTGAAGTTCATGAGGTAGAAGAACTGACACACACAAAATCGAATTTGATTGGAGAATCAAATTCGGAGCTTGTAGAGGCACCATTAAGGAGATCCGATAGAGTACTGCATCAATCGAACAGATACTACAGTTTTTTGATCCAAGATGGTGATCCTATCGAACTAGATGAGAACGATGAGAATCCAATCACCTATATGGATGCCATGCAAAGGCTCGACTTTCAGAATAGCTTGAGGCCATGAAATCTGAGATGAAGTCCATGAAGATCAATAGTGTATGGATACTAGTTGATTCGCTCGAAGGGATAAACCCATGGGATGCAAGTGAATTGTCAAAGAAAAGAGAAACGGATGGAAAGGTGGAGACCTATAAAGCCCATCTAGTTATCGAGGGTTACTGTTAATGTTATGGTATTGACTATAACGAGATGTTCTCACTTATGACAATGCTCAAGTCTATCTAGATTATGCTTGCAATAGCAGCGCACTTAAATTATGAGATCTGACAAATGGATGTCAAAACTACTTTTCTTAACGGGAAGCTGGAAGAAGAGGTGTATATAATACAACCTGAAGGATTCACATCCACAGATGAATCTAAGATATGCAAACTGAATAGGTTCATCTATGGACTGAAGCAGGCATCTAGGAGTTAGAACATACATTTTGATAAGATAATCAAAACGTATGGCTTCGTTAGGAATGGAGAAGAGCCTTGCATCTATAAATGGACTAACGATTCTATAGTCATCTTCTTTGTACTGTATGTAGATGACATACTGTTAATAAGAAATAACATCCCAGCTTTGCAAAGTGTAAAGCTGTGGCTCTCATCACAGTTCTCCATGAAGAATATGGGAGAAGCATCCTACATCCTAGGGATAAAGATCTATAGAGATAGATTCAGAAGGTTGTTTAGATTGTCTCAATCCACGCACATCGATACGATATTAAAGTGGTTCAATATGAAGAATTTCAAAAAAGACTATCTTCCGATAGGCCATGGGATTACTCTCTCTAAGAAGGATTATCCGACAACCCCTCAGGAGAGAGAGCGTATGAGTAAGATTTCATATGTTTCGATAGTGGGATCTATCATGTACATCATGATATGTACGAAGTCAGATATGGCCTATTCACTAGGGGTAATGAGTAGATATCAGTCTGATCCAGATGAGAACCATTGAAAGGTTATGAAGACAATCTTTAAGTATTTAAGAAATACTAAGGACCAATGGCTTATTTATAAAGATACTAACTTGAAACTTATGGGATATACTGATTCTAGCTTTCAGTCAGACCATGATGACAGTATAAACATGTAGGGCTACGTATTACCTTAAATGAAGAAGTAATATACTGGAAGAGTTTCAAGTAATATACTGTGGTCGATTCTATATGCGAAGCAGAATACATTACTGCATCCGATACTGCAAAGGAGATGGTGTGGTTACGAAAGTTCATCATCGAGCTTGGAGTGACATCCTCAGTTGATAGCCCTATTCTGCTGTATTGTGACAGCACTGGAGCCATAGCTCAAACAAAAAATCAAAGTCACACCAGCATACCAAGCATATTCTGCATCACTATCATTTTGTATGTGAGATCGTGGATCGAGGTGACGTCGAGCTTCAGAAGATCGATAGAAAGGAGAACATAACCGACCCTCACTAAAGCTCTCGGATCAAAGAATTTGATGATCACAAGTGAAAGATGGGTATAAGATACTGCCTCGATTTACTTTAGTTCAAGTGGGAGTTGTTAGGAAATATATCTTAAAGCCAATTATTTGGATGATTGTGCTCTTTTTGTAATATGTATATGAATTATTTATCAATGAATAAAATTATTTTGATATTTTTCATCATAAAATTATATCTTCCTTGCTAAAATTTTTGTATTGTGATGAAGTCTTTAGAACTATAAAGCAATCGATAAAGAAGGATTTATCGTATAGTTCTTAAACATGTTCGCGATCAAATGATACATCATTAAAGGACAATGATATTTATCAAGTGAAGGTCGTTGTGTGCCATATAGGTTGGTTGTCCTCTTAACTAAGGAGTGTGGAGACTCTGATATGGCATACAAATGAGATGTAGGAGTACATCGTCACTAAACAAGTGACTCACCTGCTGAGTGCTCTGCTGTCAAGAGTAGCTCGTGAAGCATGTGGGCATATATATCTCTCAGATCTGAGATCATCATAGTGATTTGCAAGCAACTCACTGTGCTTTGGTGCTATACTATCTGCATATCTAATGTAGTGACGGAAGCTACTGGGTACAGTCAAGTACTTGCGAAGTTTGTGCGTGGATCAAGATGGGATTGACCCCTCCGGATTATAGGAGCTAATGCATCACTATATTTAATTTAGTAAAATCTTGATTAGGATAATCCATGTGATAGATTGAAAGGTTGGAATACAATGTGGATGATTCTTTCAGGGTTGATAGTTTAATCCTAGATCATCCTTGAGCATTCAAGATCAAAGGGATGAATTATGCGGTAACCATATGCATAAATTTTTGAATATTGTCTTGCAAATATTTGATCTGTCTGGATGTCGGGAACCATTGCTAGATTGTAACTTCAATTAGTACAGAAAATGATTCTTATGCTACCGACTTAGTATTCGAATATATGGAGTCACGCACAGAGTCAAGCAACGTAGGAAAGGATGGACCTAAGTCTATATATTTAATTTAAAAGTACATGACATGATTGAATATATAAACTGGTTTGATTGAGAATTAAGTTATGGATCATACGAAATTAAACAGTTAACTATGTCTAGCTAGCACTAGACATAAGATTCAAATTCAATTTCGGGGATGAACAAGATTTGATCTATGATCCAAGGAGTCTATAAGAAATTGAATTTAAGTGCTAATAAATTTTAGATTAGATCTGATTTAATTAGACTTAATTGGATTAAAAATTCAAGTTAGACTTAGTCCTAAATCCTAAACAGTTTGGGATTGACAGCCTATTCAAAATTAGTTCGAATCAAGTTTGAATTAAATTTATTTTGACCTATATTTGGATTAGATCCTTAGAGTCTAATTTTGCTAGGACTCTCTCTCTTCATAGCTGACCAAGAAGGTTGGGGTGCTGGTTTTGCCGCCCCCCTTTTGGATGTAGGCATGGGTGCATGGGGCGTCAATTTTGGCGCCTATCCTATTTCAAATAGGACTCCTTCTTAGATAAGGGATGGAATAATTCAAAGTTGATTTGAATTAGGACTCAGTCTATTGGGTCATGGAGAATCATCTATAAATAGGGAAGACCTCTAACTATCAAAGCATAATAATTAGATTATTTGCTAAGGTGAGAAAGAGAGAGAGGTGGCATCCAAGAGAAGAGAGGCGTCTTCTCTTATTGGCATGTGGATTTTGGGACTGATCTTCTCGATGTGTGAAGAGCTCTAGGCATCCCAATTTCAGGTGTGAGGCATCACACCAAAGGTCTTCTTCCTTTTCTCCTTGCTGCCTTGAGAAGATACAATAATTTGAAATTTCATCCTACTTTTGTGTGAAACTTAGCATGCCCGTGAAGTAGAGGGTTTGTATATTCAAACCTTTGCGAGGCTTCGAATTCAAGAATTTCTGATGATCTGACCCCAAATCTATTTTTTTCTTTATTCCTGCACTGTTTTATGACTTTCAGTAATGTTTGAGGTCTTCCTACAGTATTTTACGACTTTCTCCATTATTTTTATCATCCGACAATGTTTTATGATTTTCGCCAATGTTTTATGACGTCTGATACTATTTTATGACTTCCGACATTGTTTTATAACTCTTTATATTGTTGTATGACTTTCGATATTATTTCATGACTCCATGTATTTTTTTATGACTTCTTGAACTATTTTATGATATCCTATACTATTTTATGACTTTCGATAATATTTCAGAACATCCTACACTATTTTATAACTTTTTTCGCTGTTTTATGACTGTACTATTTTATTATTTCCTTCATTGTTCATGATATCCTGCACTATTTTTATGATATCCTACATTATTTTATAACTTGCTCTAGTGTTTCTACTATTTCATGACATTCGACATTATTTTATGACTTCATTTACTGTTTCTTAACTTCCTGTGCTGTTTCATTACTTTTGATAATATTTTATGACTTTCAATACTATTTTATGATTTTCTCTAATGTGTTATGTCATCGTGCAATATTTTATGACTTCCGACACTATTTGATAACTTCCTATATTATTTATGATATGCTGCACTGTTTCACGACTTTCTGTACTATTTCATGACTTCCGACGTTGTTTTATAATTTTTGATATTACTTCAAGATATCCTACACTATTTTGTGACTTCCTTCCCTGATTTATGATATCCTACACTGTTTTATGATATCCTGCACTATTTTATTATTTTTTATACTATTTCATGGCTTCTGATACTGTTTTATGACTTTTACTAGTATTTTATATATGGGAGGAGCAAGGCGACTACGGCAACTACAAGGCCAAGCTTCATTCCAGATGTTCCAAAGGTCATCTTATTCCATTCAATGCACCGAAAATATGTCGTAATCTTCCTCCAACGTCCATAAAACAATCAATGCAAGCATTCAAAACTGGACATTTTTTTGATGACTTCCGATATTATTTCATGACTTCTTGTTTTATTTCATAATTTTTATTTATTTTATGATATCCAATTATCTTTTTTGGCATTATTTTATAACTTTTTGTTCTGTTTTATGACTTCTTTCACTGTTTCATGATTTTAGTAATATTTTATGACTTCCGATGTTGTTTCATATATCTTGAAAATGTTTCATGATATTGATGATGTAAGTCATTCGAATCTTCGTGTTGTTCATATCCCCTTCATTGACTTTGTACGATTATCTAGTCTTTTTTATTGACCAAAAATTTTTTTCTCAGATTATTGATGATAGGTAGGATTTCATCGTAAGAAATAGAAGGAACGACCAAAGCTATATCACAAATGCATTATTTCGTCCGTTATAACAGCCAGCATGTGCATAATATCCAATTCATCTATTCACGAGCTTGCTGGCACGACGGGTGGAATGATTTTTGATATAATTAGTGATGAAGAAAAAGATAATTTTAGATTCCTTTTCAGCATCATCAACATTGAGAATGTGCACTGGCACTTACTGGTTCTTGACATGCAGCAGAAGAAGTTCATCCACCTAAATTCTCTAAAGTGGAATGCCAAGCACACAGCCAGTGCTAGAAAGTGGCAACAGATTGTTGGTAGCATAATGCACATTTTTTGTGACAATACGGAAGTCATAAATTAAAAATTCAGATGACGATGTCTGCCCATCCCAGTCTGTCGGATCCCTATGGTCTATATTGTCTTAAGTATATAGATTATCTCACTCAGAAGGACAGGCCAGAGCAATGGGATTTCATACAAGAAGATATTTTCGGTATCATGGGGAGCTTGGAGCCTCGATAATAAGGGATGGGTTCACTCAAAAGCTTTAAAAAGTCATTCATGATGTTTTGAAATTATGATTATTTTTATTTGATGACATATACATTCAAATATGGTTGTTATAATAACAAATATTTGTTTTTATTCATTTCTTTTAATTCACTATTGATGATGTTGTTTTTAAAACGATAGAAGTCATGGAGTGGATTTCATAAATCAAACAATACAGGAAGTTGGTGTTGGAAAACCGACAGGTGCATAGTATATATTTAAAAATTTTTATACAATAAAATTTAGATTAAATGATTTAATCTATACTTCATACTTAAGATCTAATCTTAACACCTACCCTAGCATTTATAACATAATATAATACATGTACATGATCTAAAAACGAAATCTGCACATATAACATATCAAATATGTGATCATAGATCTAATCTATGCATCAATCAAGTTCAAAACTCGATATCTTTGCATGGGTAGAAAGACTCCATGTTTGAAATTCGTGGACTTGAAGTTTGCTCGCAGCCACACAGGATGTCCAGTCTCTGCAGATGATCCATTCGAAGTCCTGTGCTGATCTGTCGTTCCAGGAGTGCTAGCTCGCATAACGACTTCTAGATGGCTAATCTATCATTCATCTTCAGATGTTTCGGACTCTTCTGGATCTGGAGAAGAAACTTATAGAGGATCTGGTGCTGGTATAGAGAGAGGAGAACTCCCTTTTCTTTGATTTTTTCTCACTCCAAAAATCTTAGAATAGATTTCTAGGACGCTCACCCAAGAGGAGAAGAAACTCCTCTATGCTCACAAGCCAATGATGGCTGCCCAACCCAAGACCTCACACCCCAAAAACCCTAGCCTCAATGATCTCTCAATGAGCTCAATAATCTGATTATTGTCCCATAAAAATTAGGGGTTTATATAGATGAGTTGGAGGTGCTTGGATGAGAATAGATTTCTTATCTACACTTGAATTCAAATCAGATTTGAATTTGATTGGATTAACCAATTGATCCAAACTCTTGATCCCTATCAAGAGTGGGCGACAAGGCTTCTTAGGGTGGAGATCCATCATGCTAATCTGAATTTGGCATTGGGAAGGCAGGCGCACAAGGGTGGTCGGCGGTAATGAAGAGTCCAACTTGTTTTGGACTCTAGGGTTTCATCCAATAAATTTCTAATCTAATCAAATTAAGTTAAATCAATTAGATCAATCTGAACCCAATCCAATTAGATCCCAAATATAATTAAATCCTAATCAAATCAGAATTTAATTAAGTCCAAATCCTGATCAAATCAAGAACCATTTACCCTAGACAATTAGGTCATCTTAATTGAATAAAATTCAATTAGACTTGAATCAAATTACTTTACTCAACCAAATTGAGCTAATCAGTAATCTAATTGCTAATTTAATCCTCCTATAATAGATTGCAACTTTTATAAAAGGTTAATCATCAATCGAATTGATGATTAAATCTTAAAATAATTTTTAATCGTTGATCAGTCATGTGATCAGTAAGTAATTTCTTTTGAGTGTGATCTCATAGGTTCAAACCTAAGTCAGTAGCACAGAAATAATTTCTTGAACTAATCAATATAACCATCTAGTAATGGGACCCAACATCCAGATAGATCGAATGATTGCAAAATAATATTCAAAAATCTACTGGTGTATGGTTACCGTATAATTCATCCTTTTGATCCTAATGCTCAATGCGACTTAGGATTTAACTGTCAACCCTAGGATAGTCAATCACATTATATTTTAATATTTTAAATCCATCACATAGATTATCCTAACTAAGATTTTATTAAATTAAAATACATTGATGTATTAACTTCAACTTATTCGAAGGGGTCAATCCCATCATGACTCACACACCGATTTGTCAAGTACTTGACTGCATCTAAAAATCTTCCATTACTGAATTAGAAATTTAGATAGTCTAGCACTAAAGTACAGTGAGTTGCTTGCAAGTCACCATGGTGATCTTAAGTCAGAGGGACACTTATACCCTTCGTGAGTTACTCTTGACAGTAGAGTGCTTCG
This sequence comes from Elaeis oleifera, assembly GCA_000441515.1. Classification (NCBI taxonomy): domain Eukaryota; kingdom Viridiplantae; phylum Streptophyta; class Magnoliopsida; order Arecales; family Arecaceae; genus Elaeis; species Elaeis oleifera. Next base: position 82,294 of record KE505410.1, read on the forward strand.
CAGTTGGTCATGTTCGGTACGAATGTACTTTTACATTCCACTGTATGCCATATCAGTGTCTCTACACTTCTTAGTTAAGAGGACAATCAATCCATATGGCACACAATGACCTACACTTGATATCGTTATCATCCTAGTAATAATATATCATTTGATCGCGAACAAGTTTAAGGACTAAATTTTTATTAAATTAGTCCTAAGGACTTCATTACAACTTAGGAGTTCATATTAAAGATGTAAATATTTGTGATGAAAAATATCAAATAATTTATTATTAAATAAGTCATATATAAGTACAAATGAGCATAACCATTATCAGGCTGATGATTGACTTTGGGATATAATGTCCAACAACTCTCATTTGGATTAAAGTCAATCAGTATAGTATCGTATATCCATCTTATTTTATGATCTTCGAACTCCTTGACACTAAAGACTTTAGTAAATGGTCGGTCGGATTCTTCTTTTCGTTGATTTTTTGAAGCTCGATGTCACCTCGATCCACAATCTCCTGGACTAGATAGTAGCGGTGCAGTATGTGCTTGATATGCTAATAAGACTTTGGTTCCTTTGCTTAAGCAATGGCGCTAGTGCTGTCATAGTATAACAGGACCCGACCATCCAGAGAGGGTGCCACTCCGAGTCGTTGATGAACTTTCACAACCATACAGCTTCTTTCGCAGCATTGGATGTCGTAATGTATTCTGCTTCGTATACCGAGTTGGCCACGATGTACTATTTGAAATTTTTTCAGCAAATTACTCTACCATTCAAGATAAACAAAAAAACTCAACACACTCTTGCTATCATCATAGTTTGATTGAAAACTGAAGTCTGTAAATCCCACAAGTTTCAAGTCAGATTTTCATAAACGAGCTACTGATCCTTAGTATTTCTCAAATACTTAAGGATGATTTTTACAATCTTCCAATGGTAATCCCCCGGATCAGATTGGTAACTGCTCACTACCCTTAATGAGTATGGCACGTCTGATCTTGTACATGTTATTGCATACATTATACAATCCACTATCGAAGTATATAGAATCCTACTCATACATTTTCTCTCTTGAAGAGTTGTCGGACAATAGAACAAGAAATACTACTCATACATTATACATTTTTATGCTGAAACGTGCTGAACCGTTTCAGCATGATATCGATGTATGTGAATTAGGATAATCCAAGCATTCTCTTCGATCTATCTATATAGATCTTCATCCCCAAGATGTAGGATGCTTCTCCCAAGTCCTTCATGGAGAATTGAAACGATAGCCAAATTTTATTTCTAAAATACGGAGATATCATTTTCGATTAAAGAATGTCATCTACATATAGAACAAGAAATACTACCACAAAATAGTTAACCCATTTGTAGATGCAGGATTCTTCTCCATTCCTAACGAAGTCATACGTTCTGATCATTTTATCAAAATGCATATTCCAACTCCTGTTTGCTTACTTCAATCCATAGATGGATCTCTGAAGCTTGCATATCTTGAACTTGTCTGTGGATGTGAAACCTTCAGGTTATATCATATACACCTCTTCTTCCAGCTCACCATTCAGGAAAGCTGTTTCACATCCATTTATCAAATTTTATAGTCAAGATATGTTGCTATTGCAAGCATGATCTGAACGGACTTGAGCATTGCCACAGAGAAAAAAATCTCATATAGTCAATATCATAATGTTGACGATACCCCTTGACAATCAGACAGACTTTATAGGTCTTCATCTTTCCATCTGTGTCTCTTTTTCTCTTAAAGATCTACTTACATCATATGAATTTTACTCCTTCAGGTGGATCAACTAATATCCATACATCATTGGCTTTCATGGACTCCATTTCAGATTTTATGGCTTCAAGCCATTATTGGAGTCGGACTTCTACATTTCATCCATATAGGTGATCGGATCCTCATTATTTTCATCGAGTTTAACAAGATCTTCGTTCCGGATCAAGAGACCGTAGTATCTGTCCAGTTGATGCGATACTCTATTGGATCTCCTTAATGGTGCATCTACAATAGGCTCCGAGTTTGATCCAATTAAATCCTATTCTGTGGGTTCACTAGATTGTGTCAGTTCTTCTACTTATCGAATTTCATCAAGCTCGACTTTAGAAGTACTAATTTCTTCACTAAAGAATTTTTTCTAAAAAGTATGCTTTATTGCTGACAAACACTTTCTGTTCATCGGTAAGATAGAAGTAATACCCCTTAGTTCTTTTAGATATCCTTGAAGATATACTTGCCAGACCTTGATCCGAGTTTGTCTGTTTTCAAATATCTGACATGAGCTGGACATCCCCAAACCCTAAGATGTGAGAGTACTGATTTATACCCAGTCTATATCTCATATGGTGTTTTATTCGCAGACTTACTCGGAGTCGTATTAAGTACATAGCAAGCTGACTCGAGTACATATCCCTAAAAAGAGATCGACAGATTTAAAAATCCATCATAGACCGAACCATATCCAATAGAGTTTGATTTCTCCTTTTCAAGACTTCATTATGCTGTGGCATTCTAGGAGGGATCCATTGCGAGAGAATCCTATTCTCTTCTTGATGTGTCAGAAACTCACTGGAAAGGTATTCACCCCTCGATCAGATCGAAGAGTTTTAATGCTCTTCCTAGTTTGTTTCTCTACTTCACTAAAAATTGTTTGAAAATTTTAAATGATTCAAATTTATATTTCATTAAGTAGACGTACCCATACCTAGATAGATCGTCTGTGAACATAATGAAGTAGTGATATCCGTCTCTGACACTTGTGCTCATAAGTCCACATACATCAGAATGTACAAGACCTAGAACTTCATTGGCTCATTTATCTTTTACAATAAAGGTGACTTAGGCATCTTCCAAGTAGACAAGACTCACAGGTTGGTAATGATTCATAATCATTGTCCATAAGGGTTCTCTCTTGGATTAACCTGTTTATCCTGCTCTTGTTTATATGACCTAGCCTATAATGCCAAAGGTAGTCATCCGAGACATCATCTATCCTATGGCGTTTTCTCAATGTGTACATTACACTAGGCCGCAATACAACATAAATTTATTATTTAATTATCCATGCATTACAATAACATCATTTAAAATGATATCATAAAAAAAAAATTATTAAAATCTCATAATTTCTTTGATCAGAAGGCCTACAGAAATTACATTCAATAAGAAATTGAGACAAAAATGACAATCACTAAGAACAATGTTATGAAAATTGAATACAAGTTTGATGATTCCTAAAGCTAGAACTAGAACAGATCTTCCATCTCCAACGTTCAGAAATCTCTCACCATCTTCAAATCTCCTGCTGACCTGAAGTCCCTACAATGAATTGTAAATATTAATAGGACTACCAGTATCTAATACCTAGATCATTGTATCACAAATAGAGAAGTTGCAAGGTGTTATCATATAATTACCTTATCCAGCAACCGATTGCTTCTTCTTTGGCCTATTCAGGTCAAGAAAAGTGATATATTGAGGATGGTTTCTCTTTCAATGATCCTGCTTCTTACAGTGGAAGTACTCTGTCGACTGTGATCAGACTTGAACTTGGACTTCTCTATCTGACTCCCAACACTTGGCACCATTTTATTCTTTTTTTCTTTCTTTTCTTAAAAGAACGACACCCGTCTGAAGAAGATCCTCTCACTACATTCACTATCTCCTTGTGGAGCTGGTAATCCTTCTTAAAAATTTGTAGCAACCCCAACAGACCATGATAGTTTACTATAGGCTTCGTCATTCGATAATAATTAAAAAATGGTAGATAAGACTTCGATAGAAAATTCAGGATCGCATTCTTCTCAAGCTGCTCGTACAAGAAAAAGCCAAATTTGCTCAGGTGCTCGATCTGTTCAATTATGTACAATACATGATCGGTGACCAACGCTTCATCCCTCATTCGGATGTTAAAACAGTACAACTGATCTTGTGTCGCTCAACGTCATCGAGAGTACCAAAATACTTGTTCAATATTTTGAGCATGTCTTCTGATTGAGCTTCCTCGAATTTGCGGCTGAACTCATCTTTCATAGCTGTCCATATGATACAATACACCGTGGTTAGGTCGTTGAGCCACTTCAGGTAAGTGTTTCAAACCGCATCATGAGTGTTCTGAGCAAGCTCCTCAGATGTCGGATCTGTCAGTACGTACAAGATTCGCTCGTGCTCTAGGACTATCTTCAGTTTTCGATAGCAGTTATCAAAATTTGGTCCCGTCAGTATATCACTGTCCAACAGTGATCAGAGCGACAAGTTGGTGGCCATAACTGCATAAAAAGAAAATCATAACTTAATTAGTATATGAATTAATTAAGTCTAAAGACATGAATTTTAGTCTAAAGATTCTTTCATTATTTTATACGAATTGAGAGCCTCTACCTCCAATTCGAAGAATTATCCTAATTTCTTAGTGGATACTAGAATCCACACAGATTGCATATAAGTTCGATTTTGGCAGGCTCACCCATGTACATCTATGGATAGGTCCTTAACCAATTATTTTATCAAATAATTTTTAGCAATTAATTTTGTCCCAGGTTCCTAACAGTAGACTTTAGCCTCCACTGAAAGGTCTGGTTAGGTCCAACCATTAACATGATCATACTCAAGAATCTAACTAACTAATGATCAGGTCCGACTTTGATCGCTCATCCTGACCACCCATAAGAAAGACCCAACTGAGCCATCATATTATGAATGATAATTTCAATAGTAGATCAACGTCAAGCCTTTGGACCATCCAATGATCATCCAACTAATGATCCATTATCATCCAACTTAATGGGAGGCTATGATCTAATCATCTCCATAACTAGCTCATTTTATGGACTTAATAATTTAGAAGATTTGATTGAAATATTGAAGAGAAGAAATTGAACTTGATCAGTTAATCATAATCCTCTTACTGACTTCACCAAATTAGATTATAGAAGACTAGATTCAAGCCGACACCTAAATCAGTCATACTGATTAACCTATGTAGCATGGGTTCAGCACGAGTCAATGACCAATCGAATCAAAAGTTGATTGATCACATTGGCCAGGTAAATGAGATCGATGGGAGGGATATGCCATAAACTCTTCATAGATTCAATCTATACGAGTAGCTCCCAATTAATGACCACTAGTCAAAACTGCCAAACTTACCTTAGACATCAGTTGGTTCATCATATTCAATTTGATTTGTCTAAAGATTCGAGCTCTACCACTGAGCCATGATTGATGTCCATCTTGGTCTAATCAAAGACATGGACTTTGACCAACTACAACTGTTGTAATGATTCTAAAAAATTCTGATTTAATCTAATTCAACTTTTAATTAGATTTAATTAATTTCTCTAATTAGTCCATATTTCATTTGATTCTAATCTTAGGTTTAACCCAATTAAGAGAACATAATCAAGCAAATCCATATCATCCTCATGTTTATGAAAGTGTCATTAGATCTTTAATTCATAATTCTAGATCCAATTAGTTTCATACTTAATTCTCAATTAAGTCTCAATTTAATATAAGTTTAGATTAAATTTTGAAATAATTTCAATTTTATAAACTTTTTACTCGAATTCATGTAAAATTTTTATCTCTGAAAATTGGGTCAGCTCAGTTCAAGAATGAATCGACTAATAACAGCGGGTCGATCAAGTCTGATACTTTATCGTATAACTGTAGGTGAATAGTAACTATTACTGTTCGGGCTTGTGCAACTGGGTCAGCTCAGTCAGTACTAAGCCGACTATCTTAGGGGACTGGGTCAAGCCAGTTTATAACTGAGTCGGTTCAATTTGCATGCCAGTAGATTTTTCAGAGTTTTAGCATATGAAAACTTTGCACAATCTGAAATAAAGTTAATCATAAATCAATTTTTAGATCTTATCTAAATCTTTTATGATTCCAGATTTTATTTCTCTTGATTAAAATAATTTTAATCCTTTAGATTAGATAATTTACTTTTCATCCATTTTGTATCACATACAATCATAATCTAGGATTTTCAAAACTAGAGTTTTGCAGAAAAGTAAGTTTTGAATCTTTCGCATTTCATCTTCATGAGCAAATAACATCCCTACACGCCATAAGAGATCCCCATGGAATGAGAGGACAGGGTCACAAAATCTTACTCTCCTATGATCGGACGGTCAAGAATGCTCAATCCAATTACTTGGCTAATAGGCTTCTAATCTAATCATATCACATATAAAAATTTAGATCTAATCTAAATTATGCCAGATCTTATCATAATCAAATCATGCTGCAATCAAAATCAAAATTTTAATGCTACATGCATGCATATACATGTTATAATGGAACTTAAGCTCTGATACCACTGTTGAAAAATCGACAGGCGTATACATGTATTTAAAAAAATTATGCAGTGAAAAATCAGATTAAATAATTTAATCTATACTACATGCTTAAGATCTAATCTTAACATCTACCATAGGATCCATAACATGATATAATGTATATACATGATCTGAAATAAAATCTGCATATATGACATATCAAATATGTGATCATAGATCTAATCTATGCATCAATCAAGTTCAGAACTCGATACTTTTGCATAGGTAGAAGGACTCCGCATCTAAAATTCATGGACTTGAAGTTTGCTCGCAGCCACACAGGATGTCTGGCCTCTACAGATAATCTACTAGAAATCCTATACTGATCTGTCATCTCGAAAGTGCTAGCTCGTGTAACGACTTTTGGATGGCTGATCTATCTTTTATCTTCAGATGACCCGAACTCCTCCAGATCTAGAGAAAAACTTATGGAGGATCTGATGTTGGTATAGAGAGAGGAGAACTCTCTTCTCTTTAATTTTTCTCACCCTAAAATCCTAGAATAGATTTCTAGGACGCTCACCCAAGAGGAGAAGAAATTCCTCTATGCTCACAAGCCAATGATGGCCACCCAACCCAAGACCTCATGCCCCAAAAATCCTAGCCTCAATGATCTCTCAATGATCTCAATAATCTGATTGTTGTCCCATAAAAATCAGAGATTTATATAGATGAGGCATGGAGGTGTTTGGATGAGAACAGATTTCTTATCTACACTCGAATTCAAATTAGATTTGAATTCGATTGGATCAACCAATTGATCAAACTCTTGATCCCCATCAAGAGTGGGTGATAAGGCTTCTTAAGATAGAGATCCATGATGCCAATCTAAATTTGATGTTGGAAAGGGCAGGCATACAAGGGTGGTCGGCGGTAGTGAAGAGTCCAACTTATTTGGTCTCTAGGATTTCATCCAATAAGTCTCCAATCTAATCAAATTAGGTTAAACCAATTAGATCAATCTGGATCCAATCCAATTAGGTCTCAAACATAATTAAATCCTCATCAAATCAGAATTTAATTAAGTCTAAGTTCTAATCAAATCAGGAACCATTCACCCTAAATAATTAGGTCATCTTAATTGAATCCAATTCAATTAGACTTGAACCAATTTACTTTGCTCGATCAAATTGAGCTAATCAGCAATTTAATTACTAATTAATCCTCCTATAATAGATTATAATTTTTGCATAAGGCTAACCATCAATCGAATTAATGATTAAATGATTCTTAATTATCGATCAGCTATATGATCAGTCAGTAACGTCTTTTGAGTGTGATTTCATAGGTTCGAACCTAAGCCGGTAGCACAAGAATAATTTTCTAAACTAATTGATGTAATCATCTAATAATGGAATCCGATATTCGGATAGACCGAATGATTGCAAAGTAATATTCAAGAACCTACTGGCGTATGGTTACTGTATAATTCATTTCTTTGACCTTAATGCTCAAGACGACCTAGAGTTTAACTGTCAACCCTAGAATAGTTAACTGTACTGTATTTAACCTTTCAAATCGATTACATATATTATCCTAGACAAGATTTTACTAATTAAAATACACTGATGTATTAACTCTTACTTATTTGAAGGGGTCAATCCCATCTTGACTCATGCACCGACTTATCAAGTACTTGACTGTACCCAAAATTTTCGTCATTGAATTAAAAATTCAGATAGTCTGGCATCAAAGTACAGTGAGTTGCTTACAAGTCACCGTAGTGATCTCAAGTTGGAGGGATACTTATATCCATACCTTTCGTGAGCTATTCTTGATAGTAGAGTACTCCACAGTTAGTCACGTTCGGTGCGAATGTACTCCTATACTCTACTGTATGCCATATCAGTATCTCTACACTACTTAGTTAAGAGGACAACCAACTCATTTAGTACACAATGATCTACACTTGATATCGTTATCGTTCTAGTAATAACATATCATTTGGTTGTGAACAAATTTAAGGACTAAATTTTTTATTTAAATTAGTCCTAAAAAATTCATCACAATCCAGGAGTTCATATTAAAGATGTAAATATTTGTGATAAAAAATATCAAATAATTTTTATTATTAAATAATTTATATACAAGTACAAATGAGTACAATTGTCATCAGGCTAATGATTAATTTTGAGACATAATTCCCAACAGTCAGAAGTCAGGAGGTCGTGAAGCAGTGTTGGAAGTTGGAGAAGTCATAAGGAAGGCATAAACAAAAAGTCATTAAAAATATTTTGGAGAAGTAATAATACTGGAGGTCATGATATCATGAAGAAGGAAGTCCCGGGATTTTAAGAGCATCTTGATAGATCCGACGACGTAAACAGTGACTTTTGAGGTGGACAATGATTGACCCAGACCAAACCCTCCCAAAATCAAGTTTTAGGTGACTAAATCCTTCGAACCCATCTTGCGTTACAGTGCTAAAGGGGCCTTCAAAGGGTTCCTCTAAAGGCACCTTCATGGTGGTTGAAGGGGCCTTCAGAGGGTTCCTCTGAAGGCAACTTCATGATGGTTCAAGGTGCCTTCAGAGGATTCCTCTGAAGGCATCTTCATGGTAGTTGAAGGGGCCTTCAGAGGGTTCCTCTGAAGGTGCCTTCATGGTGGTTCAAGGTGCCTTCATGGTGGTTCAAGGCACCTTCAGTGGACTTCAAGGTGTCAAAGCACCTTTAGAGGGGTTCAAGGCACCTACAGGATCAAGCTAGTCTGATTGTAATCAACTCCATTTAACCCAGATCCAAATTCATCAAACTTTGAAATCTGACTGATCGCACCGCATGGATTGTGACTTAAAACCAACCAAAAGCCATGATCCCTCAAAACTCCTTTTCATCTTCTTCTTTAGCCGAGCTTTTCTTCTTTTCCCATAGTTTCATTCCTCCCAAAAGTCGTGATCTCCAAATCCATCTTACTATCTCCTCTCAAATCTCAAATCTCAAACAAAAAACCTCCTCCCACCTCCTTCTCCTCTGATCTTTGGTAATTGGCTAACTTTGGGATCAAATGGCTCTGAAGATGCATCTTCTCCAACCCAAAGAGTAACTAGAAGTGGAGTAAGTATAAGAGGAAGAGGAGCAAGAGAAGCAACAACTCCAGCTTCATCATCTCCTCCAAGAACTCCAGTAAGTGCCAAAAATATTATTTTGATCATATTGTAGATATGAATTTTCTAGATTCAGAGAAATTTTGGATTGCAAACTTGATTGATTAGACGTATGGGATGGGAATTCATCTGCACAATTGAAGCCCCAATGTTTATGGAATTAGTTAGAAAATTCTACCAGAACATCTTATTTGGAGAAGAATGTGGGTATCATCTTTAGTAAAGGGAAGAAATTGATTTGATGATGAAATACTTAGAAAATTTTAAACTTCCAATCGAAGAAACCTACTGAACAGTATAGAGAGTAGATGTTCAAAATAGAATATGTTCTTAAGACAGAGGACCACAGTCAATTTGATAAATTTATTGATGACATTTAATGTTGAAATAAGACTCCTCCACATCATTGTTTACTGGATTGTACAACCTAGAGCAGGAGGATTTCATATTGTATCAGATAAGGACTTAGCTATCATATATCATATAGTCCAATGCATCCCACTCAATCTTTCAGGAATGATTATCGGAGCTATGCAAGAGGTGGTGGATAGAGCAGAGACATCTTTTTTCTGAATTTTCCTTCCCTCCTCCAACATGCTAGATGCTTGAAACATAATTCTTTTTTTTTGTTTAACTTACTACGGTTGTGATTCCAAAATCGAGTCTTCTCACATAATCATTATAGAAATTGTATCTTTGGTTGCTGAATTGAACTCAATTCCGATGTGGGGTCAATATTACAGTACATGAGAAGAAGATGGATTCTCGAGACAACCACCTTCGGCAGTATCATCGACTTTATCATTTGCATGAGGCTCTATAGAAGATATACACAAGGATCATTAGAGTCAGACAACGCAAATGAAATGCATAAACAGATAATACGATGTAATATTATGCAAAAGATACCATTCATTACGCATAGGAAGTCATTTTGAAGTCATAAAAATCTCACAAATCTCATTAAAAATGCTTTGGGAAAAGTATTTGGACTACAGGATGTCAAAATAGGCCAGAGTGTTAGGAAACATTGCCGAAAGTCATAAAGCAATAGAGAAAGTCAAAAAACAGTGGAAAGAGTCATAAAACAGAACATAAAGTCATGAAACAATGCTGGAAGTCATAAAACAGTATAGGATATCATGAAACATTACTAGAAGTCATGAAATAGTGTTGGAAGTCATGAAACAGCATCGAAAGATATGAAACTGTGTCGGATGTTATGAAAAAGTGTCGAAAATTATAAAACATTGACGGAAGTGATGAAATAGTGTCTGAAGTTATAAAACAGTGCAGGAAGTCATAAAACAGTACACAATATCATAAAATAGTTAAGAAAGCCATAAAACAGTGGAGGAAGTCATAAAATAGTATATGATATCAAGAAACAGTGGAAGAATTGATAAAATAGTGGCGGATGTCATAAAATTATGCAGAGAGTCATGAAATAATATCGGATATCATAAAATAGTGGACGAAGTCATAAAACAGAACAGGACGTCATAAAATATTGACGGAACTAATGAAATATTGCCTAAAGTGCAGCAAGTCGTAAAATAGTACAGAAAGTGATGAAATCGAGTCCGAAATTATAAAACAGTTGAGGAAGTCATGAAATAGTGTTGGAAGTCATAAAACGGTGCAGGATGTCATGAAAAAGTAGCGAAAGTTATAAAACAGTGCAAAGAGTCATGAAACAATATCGGATGTCATGAAATAGTGAAGGAAGTTATAAAATAGAATAAGAAGTCATGAAACAATGCAGAAGTCATAAAATAGTGTAAGATATTATGAAACATTTTCGAAAGTCATGAAACAACATCGGAAATCATAGAACATTAACGGAGTTTATGAAATGGTGAATCAAATATGAAACAGTGCAGGATGTCATGAAACATTGGTGAAAGTCATAAAACAGTGCTGTCAGGTGTCATGAAACAATATCGGAAGTCATAAAACAGTGTAGGACATTATGAAACAGTGCCAAAAGTCATGAAACAGTACTGAAAATCATGAAACAGTACCGAAAATCATGAAATATTGATGGAACTCTTACAATTGCAATAAGTCATAATCCGCACCCAGGATGTCATGAAAGAAGTATAGGATGTCATTCTCCTACTAAAAAATAGTGCCATCAGATGTCATATATGGGCTCTAGAATATCATAGAAGGATCACGAAAAGTCATAATCGGCTCATATGATGTCACAATTGGCTATATGACCATCCTTAGCTCTAAGATGTCATACTCGATTTATGAAAACTCATAATCGGGGCCGTGATGTCATATTTATTTGAAAGACATCGTCAGGAATTATTTTGACACTAAAAAGTCATGATCGGATACCAGAGGCCAAAATCGAAAGCAGAACTCGACGTAAAACCTAGCCAAGGCATTAGCTACGTCTAACTATCCATAGAGACACTGTGATAAATGAACTACCGGAAGAAAGGGGGGCCACAGGTTCTTACTTCCTGCTTTCCCGACATGTTGTCGTCAAGTAATTTAAAAAAAAAGATGCTGTCCAAAATCTTCTATGACATGAAACAATTGGAGTAGGATCGACCTGGGATACTTCGGAGCTCATAGAGGAAGGAGACCGTCTCCGAGGGTGGAGAGAGAGGGGCAGCATTTGAAATGATAAAGCGAGAGAACATGATAAGCCAAAAAAATCCTCCAATGAAGGAAAATGGCATTTTTATCCACAAAAATTTGAAAAAGCAGATTATGACGGGCATTGAATGAACGTCACGATTGGAATAGGTGAGCCTCCATTTTTTTGGCACGGACTGAGGGCTCATCCCGTCTTTCACATAGATGCTATGCGGTCCAATCGCAACATGCAGTGTGCTCCACGTCGGATTTATTATGCCGCCGCCTATGTACAAAGAATTATATTTTTTTTAGTTTAAAAAATGTAACAAATAGCTTAAGGTATGATTTAATTTAGTCAGGCCTGATCTGTGTCCGGTCTAACTTTCGGCCCTATTCCGTAAGCCTGAGCCCATTACTTCTTGAGCTTCAGGTTTTTTGAATTTTTTTTTTTTAAGTTTGAAAATGCGACAAATACACTTGCAACGATTAATGTTCTTTTTTTTTTTTTATTTCTTTTTTAAAATAAAATTGCCGAGACAACGATAAATGTCTGCTGCTTGTGTAAGCTCGTCTAGTGGGAGTAGAATGCTAGATTCATGAATTTTGCTGGTGCTGGGATGGTAAGTGGAGTAGAGTTTGGGCTCGTGTAAAATTTTGTCACGCGTGCTTCCCATGACCACTTAAGAAATCAATCCTTGAAAGTGTCATCAACTCCCTGTCCAAGACCTGTGGGCATAAGTATAGCATGCACATCAAATATCAAGCCTTGTTTCCATAGGTGAGCGTATCCGGAATTTAGCATTATTAAGTGTCTAACAACCCGTACTACTCTATTTGCTGTCGTCTTAGCCGAAACAGGTCAACGTAGGAGAATACAGTAGAATAGCTAGCTCTCTGCTCCTCTAGCTCTCTCCCATGAGTTTCAGATGGGACTTCCCAGAGGGCTGTAACATCCCTTTAATCAACAAGATGTTTGAATATTGAAGTCATAATAGTTGAAGCTGGGCTGGTCATTTTCTGGCTTATAAGTAGCAGGATTTCCAGAATTCTTTAGTATACTCCAACATATGTTGCACCCCAGATGGCTAGAAAGAAGGATTCACCTTCTTTTGTGTGAAGCCACCGTTGGGTTGCACAACGGCAGCTTCTGGAGTACTTGAAGATTTGTGCCTGGATCAGATTTGTGCCAGGCCTGATCCAATGGTCAATGTTCTTTTGCACGAAAGATACAGCCCGGATGGATCAATTGGAATGTCGTTTGGAAGTCTCCAGGCTCACCTAGCGGGAAAGGCCTGCAAGCTTGGAGCATTAAAATTAATAAAATACAATAAAATAGAACCCAAAGGCCGAAACCACTTCTCATTTGTCAGTACGCCATCATTGCGAGGCCAAGCATTTGCGATTACAAGGCCTTAAATCTGGCTGGCCATGGAAAATCCAATGGTTATCGGGAGAGTGGGGAAATTTCATAAATGGAAAGATATAGTAGTGAAGACGGTGGTTGGTTTTGGACAAAGAAGCGCAAGGGAAGAAGAGTGGGTGGGAGAGAACAACGGTGAGAGAAAGGGACAGAGGCCGTTTATTAATCCAAATCCAAATCCCATTATCTGGATTCATCGTGAACTGTAAATGTTGGAGAACCAAGTCTAGTAATGAGGCTTTGGTGGATGCACAAATGTACCATGTTGAATTAGCTTAAAAAGATAGAAGGATCAACGAAAAGATTATGAAAGTAACGTTCAAGTATTTGATCTTTAAGAATTTTGCCATCATCAAATCATCTATTAGAAAAAAAAGGTGTGATATAATAGGATAAGATATAGTCGGAGTATTTTATTACTACTCAGACATTAAATTAGTAACTTATTAGTAAACAAGATAAGATGATTAAAATAAATAAAATAATTATAAATAAATAAATTGATTTTATTTATATATCGAAAGATTTCTTTTCGATTACAATCCACTTACTTATACGTAACAAAACGATAATACAACTGCTGACTTTCTGTAATTAGCCATATCGATTTATTATGATCTTCAAAGATTCTAAAATTTGCCTTTATGATTCCATGTTCCTCACAAACTATACAATCGTAAGCCAAATCCCATCTAAAATAAAACTATCCTTCGACCTGTTTCTATGCATGCCATGGTCGAATCCCATTCTTCTTATTGATGTTTCTATCTATCGTGATCGATTTTAGTTAGGTCTAGTAGGGATCACATGATTTTGATTTGTTTTGATCTCTTAACCTCATCCATGTGGTAATTAATCATAGCCACTAGAACTGTTAAGATGGGCTGCTAACGACAGAGAAACCTATAAGCCTTAATACATGGACATTAAAATGTCCGCGTGTTCCTAAACTTAGAAGAAGTGGCGGACCAAGGACCATTAACCCTAGCCGCTTTATTGCTCAATTAAGCCAGCCACTTATTAAATTGAATGCAGGCCATCTATGGGCATATATCATACTTGTATAGAATATAGAATCCAAATTGGGTTGAGCTTGGCCGGGTTTGAAGATCTAATCCCCAGTCCAACCTATTTAACGTAGAGCCTTACACTTCGGCTCTGTCCGACCCACCGAGGTTAAATCCAAGCCTAAGCTTATCCAAAAAACTTTGCGCTTTAGCAGGCTGAGCTGGCCTTCCAACTAGTGAACTAGTCACCTATGTCCTTCCTAATTTTTTCCCCTGAACCTTTCATCACATTTCCAAAATTTGAGGTACCCCAAGGTCTAGATGTGATGAATGATCAACTTTGCCCATAAATTATACATGATTATATAAAAATGTCTCATATTTTAAATTGAACGAAAATGCATCACCATGTACTGATTTGTGGTCACGCTGTGCTTATCTTACCTCGAAGACGTCCAGCACCAATTCAGATTTAACAATTTTGAACAGTGAAAGAGATCCCACTAGCTTATCAAAAAAAAAAAAAAAAAAAAAAAAAAGAAAAAAGAAAAAGAAAGAGATCCCATTATGGAAAAATGAAAATCAAAGCACCACCTGCTGGGCTAGCGAAGACGACGACCACGATGTGGGCAAAGCCCAAGTGTTCCAGTGGCCTGGTCTCCCTCACGTCCATTGCGTGAATCCGGTCACCGCCCACCCTGAGCCCCAGCCGTGCCGAGCGGCGGAGGATCGATGGGTGCCGTCACCCGCCATCCCCTCTCCTTCTCCGCCTTCCCCAATCTTAGCCCCAGAGGCCACCACCCGCGAGCATTCCTCTTGTTTTCTTCTTCTTCTTGGGTTAGTCCTCCTGTACCTTTCTTTTTGGAGCTTTAAAGGGAATTGTATCCCCTGACGCCTCTTTCTCGCCCAATGTGCTTAAACCCTAGCTCGAGCTCGTGGGGAATCGGCGGATTCTTCCCTCACCGGGGCGTCCGGCTGTTCGATTTCGTCCTCCCCAGGTGGCGATTTCGGCCCGAAGAGAAGGTGATGGTTGGCTTTTTTTTTTGAACAAAAATCATTTTTTGGGGAATGGTATTTGAGGTGGATGGAGGCTTGAAAGGAATTAATCTGTGTGTTCTTTTGGTTACTCCATTTCCTTTTTAATTGGCAGAAATATTCGATCCTGAGCTGCGTTCTGTGCTGGAACTTGCTACTGATGATGAATTGTATGAACTGGGAAACATTCTCTTTGGGCCAAGGTAAGTATTCTTCGTTGCCATTCTTTCCCTTAATCTTTCAGAAATTTATTGTACAAGTCTTTATTTGGAACCCATTTTGGAAGACTAAAGCTTTTCATTTTTTTTTCCGCACTAGTTTGCTACCTTTGTTGCCAATTAATTATGCCATTCTTGGTAGCTGGTACTTTACCAGTTTGGACTTTGGATGAGGTACTGATAACCTCAACGTGAACGAACTCTATTGGGCTGAATTATTTTAGCTTGGTTAGGGCAATTTATCACTATATGAAAACATCTTATTCTGGGGTGACCTCATACTAATATATATAGGATGAATGAAATGAGTGGTGTGAAACTGCATGTGGTAGTTTATATATTTATGAATAGTTTATCTTCGGATTAGTAAGAGGGAGGTTTCTTTCTGGGCCATGTTGGGCTTGAATTCTAATTATCCTTCTTAACTTTTCATGCTCCTAAGAATCTATACATAAACTTATACTGGGTGCATAATCTGAGGTTTCCTCATCATCATCCTTTCTTCCCTAATGTTGCAAAGTGATTTGGTGGGATAATGGTGATTGGGAGAGCAAGGGTTAGAGCAAGGTTTGCCATACTGATCGGTATTGTACTTGTTGATTGATATCCCTATATCTCTTGATTTGTGTCTACAAATCAGGGATTGTAATTTATGTATTTCCATATCTAGAATAAGAGATATTTGTCATTATTTTGTTTCTTATTGTAATTGATTCGAGAAATCTGTATAATCCTAAATAGGAAATATATCAAATCCTGTTTAGGAAATATATCATTAGGAGATCAATAGATTCATTATACCTAGACCTTTATTGCTCTATATATAGAGTCTTTTGTAACATGAAAGAAATACAAGTAAATCAATAGTCTTAAGTTGGTATCAGAGCTTTTGTCAAAATCCGATGGACCCACTGTCCTCTGTTGAAAAGCTTCTAGTCAGCCGGATCTTCTTGCCGTATATCTTTTCGGCAAGCCTTGGTAACACTGTCTCTGTCCCCTCCTTACGTTCCTGCCCTTATTTTAGTTTTCGTCATTTTCCTCCTATTTTTGGTTATTATCTCGTCGTCAGATCTATTCAGTAAAATCATTCTCTCATGGCTTCCGCATCAGATTTGAAGAAGGGTCTTGTTTCTTTGCTTTCTGTGGCATTCCCACCATAACGTCAGAGAAACTCAATGGTAAAATTTGTGGATTGGTATGCTGCTGTTGATGTATGGTTTTAGGTCAAGGACTCTCCGAGCATCGAACCAAGAGGGCAGAAGATATCGATGCTGATGAGAGGGACCAATGGAAGAAGGTTGATTATCAGTTGGTGTCCTTGTTATGGCAGTCCATTGATCCAAAGCTGTTAGTGCACTTTCGCTCATATAAAACATGCTATGACATATGGAAGAAAGCTCGGAGCATCTATTCCAATGATATACAACATCTGTATGATTCTGTCCATAACCTGGCAACACTCAAAATGATGGATCATGACCTACCCTCATATCTAAACAAAGCTCAATCCACCATTGAAGAAATCAAGTTGATACTGACCGGTGATAACCTTCAGAAGACGCTGGACAAGCTTGACAACATGTATATGATGTTCGTTCTCTACGGTCTTTATAAAGATTTTGACTCTATTCGGAATCAAGTTCTGACAAATCTTAATATTCTTACGGTGGAGGATCTTATTGATTGTTTGTTGCGAGTTCCTTCTCTGGAGACAGCATTTGGAGTTGGTTTCCAAACAGTTTCAGAATCTTCAGCCTTTGTCTCTAACACGGCTGACCGTGGAGGTCGAGGCCATGATTGTGGTGGTGGGAGAGGGGGCCCTGGATCTGGTAATCATCCTTAATGTTCTTTTGTAATCGCTTGGGCCATACTCAAGACCGGTGCTATTCTTGTATGATTTTCAAAGAATCAGCTAATGTGATACAATCTCAGGCATCGGGTATTGAAAGTGACAACCGGAATGTTTATCAGACAATGAATACAAGGAGTATCTTCAGTTTAAAGCAGTCCAATAAGCTTCATCTTCCACTATTGTTGCCCATATTGATAATTCTACGGTTTGCCTCTCTCATTCTTCATTTGATGGATCCTGGATTTTGGATTTTGGTGCTTCTGATCACATAGCTGGTAATCCTTCGTTTCTCAAAATTATCATCTTCCAAGACACCACATTACATCATCTTCGTCAATGGCTCTAAAGCTAAAGCCACTGACATTGGTCAAGCTACACCTTTCCCTTCTTTATCCTTAAATTCTGTTTTTTTATACGGAATTGTCCTTTAATTTAATTTCTATTAGTCAACTTACTTGCACTTTTGACTGCTCTATAACCTTTACCGCTGGTTCTTTTTTATACAGGACCAAAGCATGGGACAGACGATTGGCATAGGATCTGAATCATAAGGACTTTATTATCTCCAGCCTCCATCTTCTATCATATGTACTGTCACAAAGTTTTCAAGTCTCCTTCACCATCGTTTGGGTCATCCGAGTCTAAATAAGCTAAAAAAGATGATCTCTCATCTCTCTCATTTACAATCTTTAGAGTGTGAGTTGTGTCAGCTTAAAAAATATGTTCGGGCGTCCTTTCCAAGCAAAGTAAATAATCGAGCATAGTCTCCTTTTGACATCGTTCATTCTGATGTTTGGGGTCCTAATCATGTCAGTTCTTAGGATATAGGTATTTTATTACTTTCATTGATGATTTTTCAAGGTGTACTTAGATATTCTTAATGAAAGATCGTTTAGAGTTGTTTACTATTTCTCAAAATTTTACAATGAAATTCAAACTTAGTTTGGACACCCTATTCGCCTTTTGCGTAGTAATAATGCAAAAGAGTATTTTTTTGCTCTCTTCAATTCTTTCATGTCATCTCATGGCATGATTTATCAGTCCACCTGTCCACATATTCCACAATAAAATGGCATAGCAGAAAGAAATATGGTCATATTATTGAGACAGCTTGTACTCTTTGTTACATGCTAATGCACTCTTAAAGTTTGGGTGATGCTGTCTTCACTGCTAGTTACTTGATAAATCGAATACCATCATCTATTTAATAACCAATATCTCATTCTCTTTGTTTCTAAGGATCTTCTTTACATTGTTCCCCTCGTGTTTTGGTTCTACCTGTTTTGTGCATGATCTTTCTCCAGATCTTGATAAACTGTCTGTCCGTGCTATTAAATGTATATTTTTGGTTACTCTCGAGTTTAGAAAGGATATCGGTGTTATTCTCCTTCCGCACATCGATTTTATATGTCTGTAGATATCACTTTCTTTGAGGACACCTTATTTCAGCTCACCGGTGGAGCTTGAATCCATCTCTCAGATCTTACCGATTTCCTACCTTGGTCTGCCAGTCTCTATTTCTCCCGAACCTTCTGCTCCGCCTGTTCAGCCGATACATTCCTCACCATGCCCACTTATTACTTATCAGCGTCGACCACAATCTGAGATTTCGGAGATTGTTTCTACTCAAGATTCAGGTGATTCATTTCCTGCTTTAGCATCTCCACCTGCCCCGGGCCTACCTGAGCATTCCACTGACTGGCCTGTAGCTTTCCGTAAAGATATACACTTATTTATAATTTTTTGAGCTATCATCGTTTATTTTCATCCCATTTTGTCTTTGTTTCTGTCTTGCTTTCGTTTCTATTTCTAAAACTGTCCAGGAAGTATTTTTCCATCCAGGATGGCGTCAGGCGATGATTGATGAGATGGCAGTCTTGGAATCCAATAACACATGGACTCTTGTTCTTCTCTTTCTGAAAAATCTACAGTTGGTTGTCGATGGGTTTTACTATTAAAGTAAGCCCTGATGGACAGGTGGATCATTTGAAAGCACGTCTTGTGGCTAAGGGCTATACTCGGATCTTTGGTCTTAATTATGGAGACACATTCTCTCCTATTGCTAAGATGGCGTCTGTCTGGCTCTTCTTATCAATGGCTACCATGAATCATTGGCCTCTATATCAGCTGGACATCAAAAATATCTTTCTACATGGTGCCTTAGAAGAGGAAGTTTATATAGAGCAACCACCTGGGTTTGTTGCTCATGGAGAGATGAGTCTGGTTTGCAGGTTGCACAAATCGCTATATGGCTTTAAGTAGTCTTTTCGGACATGGTTTGGAAGATTTAGTAAAGTTATACAGTAATTTGGCATGGTTCGTAGTGAGGCAGATCACTCTGTATTTTATAAATATTCATCCTCTAATCATGCATCTACCTTGTGGTCTACGTGGATGATATTGTCATTACAGGTGATGATCATGACGGTATCAAAGGCCTAAAGTAGCACTTGTTTCAACACTTCCAAACTAAGGACTTAGGCCAGTTGCGGTATTCTTGGGATTGAAGTAGCCTAATCAAAAACAGGCATCGTCATCTCTCAAAGGAAGTATGCTCTTGACATTCTAGAAGAGATTGGGATGCTAGATTGTAAATCAATCGATACTTCTATGGATCCAAACTTGAAACTTCTGCCAGATCAGGGGGAGCCTTATTCTGACCCAGGCAGGTATCGAAGATTGGTGGAAAATTAAATTATCTCACATGATCAGACCAGACATATCCTTCGCTGTTAGTGTTGTAAGTCAGTTTCTTAACTCTCCTTGTGACAGTCATTGGGATGCAGTGGTTTGGATCTTGAGATATATTAAGGGTTCTCCCAGAAGAGGGTTGATTTATGAAAATAGAGGCCACAAAGACATTATTGCATATACAGATGCAGATTGGGTAGGATCTCCTAGTGATAGAAGATCGACTTCTGGGTACTGTGTTCTTATTGGGACAATCTCATCTCATGGAAAAGCAAAAAGCAGAATGTGGTTGCCAGATCAAGTGCAGAAGCAAAATATCGAGCTATGGTCCTTACTACATGTGAACTTATATGGTTGAGACAACTGCTTCAAGAATTGAAGTTTTGCAAGGTAGGCTCTATGAAACTCATTTGTAATAATTAAGCAGCCTTGTACATTGCTTCCAATCCAGTCTTCCATAGGCAGACTCAACATATAGAGATTGACCGTCATTTTATCCAAGAAAAATCATCTTTGGAGAAATCACTATCTCATTTGTGAATTCTAACGATCAATTAGTAGATATCTTCACCAAATCACTTCGGGATCCGAGGGTAACATACATATGTAACAAGCTTGATGCATATGACATATACGCACCAGCTTAAGAGGGAGTGTTGATTGATATCCCTATATCCCTTGATTTGTGTCTACAAATCAGGGATTGTAATTTATGTATTTCCATATCTAAAGGAGGAGATATTTGTTATTGTTTGTTTCCTATTGTAACTGATTCGAGAAATTTGTATAATCCTAAACAGGAAATATATCAAATCTTGTTTAGGAAATATATCATTAAGAGATCAATAGGTTCATTGTACTTAGATCTTTATTACTCTATATATAGGCCTCTTGTAACATGAAAGAAATACAAGCAATTCTGATTATTAATAGCATGGAATGCCGTACCGCCCCATACCGCCCCATACCGCTCGTATCGTACCGTACCGGTCTCGTATCGGTACGCCGTACCGAAGTGTACTGACATTACCGTACCGTACCGAACCGCGTACCGACATTAAACAGAATTTCACCGGTACGGGTCCGGTACTGGTACGGCGAACCTTGATTAATAGTCTTAATTGGGCAGAGCAATGTTTGCCATACTAATCGGTATTGTACTGTATTGGGCATACCGTACCAGTACCGAATCAATATGCAGTCTTGTATTGTATCGATATTCGATATATGTCGCTGTTTTGTACTGTACCGTATATTGATAATGTAATGGGATGGTACCGGTCTGCAATCCGGTATTGAGATGGCGAATCTTGAGTCAAAGGTTTAGGAAGAGAGGAGAATGGTGGGATAGTGGTGGTGATTTGTGAGAAGTATGCCTAGATGCAAAGAAGCAAGATCTATCATACTGACCCATACCACCTCTATTGATTGGACATATGTATCGATAAGGTAAGATACAGAACTGAGGTTCAATTCAGTATATGAGCTGACTTAGTTTGTACTATTCAAAATCGACACATATTGCCCAATTTTGGATTGTACCGTGGCTAGGAGTGAGATAAAGTGTTGGAGTCTGTGTTGGTATAGGGTGCATATTGTGTATACCATATAGAACTAGTAACATACTTGTATGGTTTTGGTAGTAGTTTGTGGACCGTGGAAAGAAGAATAGGGGATAGGAATGCATGGAGGAAAGGGTGGTTATCTATTAAGTGGGAACACTCAGGAGAGACATAACTTTGAAAAGTAAAAATTGGTCAAGTCAATGCTTAGTTGATGCAGCTTTTAGGTTGTGGATATGCCTTTTCTTCTCTTAAATTTTAAATCATTGATTTTCTCTTGGTTCCATTGTAAAATTGTATAGGTTAGTGTAAGATGCATGACATAATTGTGTTCTGTTACTTGATGAGTTTGGTCAAGAAGTTTAAGAATTCATCTTCTTAGTAAGTTTTTAAATACATAGTTTGAATTGGTGGAAGGAAGTAATATCTGAAATCAAACATGATTGTGGGGATGTCATTAGTACCCAATAGCTTGATAAGCTAACTTGATTGTCAGAAGATAATTAAATTAAGATCTAAAAACTGGTCTTAGAAGCTTACTGGGTTAGGTTCGGATACTAGCTATATCCGAGCTGATAACTAGATAGCAATATTTTTAGTACAAACATATATAAATTTGTGTTATGTAAATATACAATTTTTTTTTAATGTTAAATATCTGCATTTTTCATGTTGGCTTGTTAAAGGTGCTCCCAATTGATTTAATTTGGATAGATCAAACTCAAGAGAATGAATGCTTGAAATTTGTACAAAAGGTCATGGTTGTCAATTTGTAATATGTGGTGGCTACTTAAAAAAATGAAAATGCAAAACAAGTTTTATATATGAGAATCCTACTTATAAAATTGATAGATGCACTGTTGTAAGGTTATGCTTTGTTGAGTGCAATATTCAAATTACACATTAAAGATGTTAAGGATATGCATTCAGGGAAAACATTTTTGAAATTATACTTTACAGCTATTCAATATCCAAATTAAACCCAGAGAAAAAAGACATTAAAATCCGAACTAATTATCTTCTCTATTTTGAATTCAGATCTTCATGAATTCAATCTTTTGCACCTTATATGTTAGAGGCTTAGAGCCATGAAAGTGAATGTTTGATTGACTTCATTAACTGTCTTTCGTTGCAAGTTCATCATATGAGATTGGATGGTGTCATAGATTTACTTAATGGAACATTTTCACTTTTAAATAGAAGGCAAAAACCCTACTTCCTTTGGAAATCTGACTTTCCAGTGGTCTCAAATCCAACAAATCCAACCTAGAGGCCTTATCCATCTACTGAGGGCTGGCTATGTAAATCCCTCTGTCACTGTCTCATCTGATGAAGAGCCATATGGTGTGAGGTTCAGATAATCTCAAGGGCATATCTGGCTGCTGAAAAAGGAGCCAGAACTCAGTGGCATAAAGATTGTCTAGATGCTTCAAACCAACTTCAAAGGCATCTTGGTAGCCTTAAATCTCAATGAAGTGAAATACTACAAGCATATCATTACTCACCATTATTGGCACTATCTTTTGCAAAATGCCCTTGAGGTTCAGATAATCTTAAGGGCATTCTTGGCTGCTGAAAGAGAAGCTTAAACTCATTTGCAAAAGGATTGTCTAGATGCTTCATACCAACTTCAGAAGAATCTTGATGGCTTCAAATCTCAATGAAGTGAAGTATTACGGGCAATATCATAACTCGTCATTACCTGTTTCCATGAGAATGATTACAGATCTCTCTCTCTCCTCCCTCTCTCTCTCTA